>JAXIVJ010006870.1:10000-64099 GCA_036785665.1 Chirona hameri
GCCTAACGACCGAATGCGCGATTAGGCGTGTTCAGCTGACTTCTTCGGCGCGTTGTCGTCGCGTCATTCGGCGCTGAGTAGGCGCGCAGAAGTTGGAAATGCTGAACTTTTCGGTCGTTAGGCATGAAGAAAGCTTAGAAAGCACTCTGCACCTGAAAGATCTTATTGCAAATTTTACGAGAAGTACATCATTTCGCGCTGTGAAGTAGGTAAATGTCACAACCTTACCATGGCATTGGTGTTTTCAGGGCTTTGTATTGTAGTGAGCAACAAGGTTATTTATGGCGATAATCTTCGGAAGCTGCCTTCTCCGTAGTAGAACGCTACTTTATTTTTGCTGAAATTATTCAAAAACATGTGGCCACAGCAACACAAATGTATATATTTAGAACGCCTATTTCTCCAAATTCTCCAATTTACAGAACGTTGAATGATTTGTTTATATTTCTGCTTATTTACGTGACCTTGGTGCCGGCTCAAGAACTTAAATGCTCTGAGACATTTCTAATTTGTATTCGCCTTATTGCACGTGCTTTAGTGTTTACGAGCGAGCGCGAAGCGCTCGCTCGTCCTTCCGTGGTGTATGGGAAAAATCTGATTATGAGCGGCCCGGCCCGACCCGTGGCGACGCTTTTGAGAAGCTCATATCTCTGAAACTGCACGTCCGATTTATAAGCGGACTTCTTTGCTGAGCAGCCCCATCTAACCTACCCTGTTTGAGACTAGTGCCGACTCATGTGGGTGACTACCACTGCGCGTGGCGCGTGCCGCGTGAGGGGTGTTGAAAAGTGTTTTCTCGCAATAACTCCGCAACGCTGGGCAGATTATGTGCAAATTGCGTGTGTGGTTAGGGACCCCTCAGCCGCCACTTTCACACAACTCAGGGGTGGGGTGACTATGCACGTGCGCACGTGCACATCACTATTATATATCTCAGGAACGGCTGAGCCGATTGTGTTCAAATTTGGTATGTGGTTAGGGACCTCTCATCCGCCAGTTTCCCACAAGTCGAGGGTGGGGTGCCTCTGCACGTGCGCACGTGCACACCCCTATTATGTATCTCAGGAACGGCTGAGCCGATTGTGTTCGATTGGTGCATGGTTAGGGACCTCTCAGCCGCCGCCTTTCCACAAGTCAGGGGTAGGGTGGCTTTGCACGTGCGCACGTGCTCACCCCTAGTCTATATCTCTGGAACGGCTGAGCCGATTGTGTTCAAATTTGGTGTGTGGTTAGGGACCTCTCAGCCCCCACTTTCCCCGAGTCAAAGCTGGGTGTCCTCTGCACGTGCGCACCTTTTTTGTGTCTCAGAAACTACTTGCCCGATCGAGTTGAAATTTCCCATACATTTCCTTCGCGCTCGCTCGTTCATCGCCAACTACAGCGCCTTACTGGTAAATATTACTAACAGTTTCGTGGTACGCATAAATAATTAACCTAAAACGTTTTTTAACTTCAGTAATACCTACAGCGTTGGCATTTTAATACACTTTTGGTCAGTCATGGCCTCTCACATTCGGCGCATAATTCGGTCGTTAGGCCGGTACTACGCACGTAGTCGGCGCGTAGTCGGCGCGTCCTGAAATTTGGCCGTTAGGTCGTTAGGCGTGTGTGCGCAGTGGACAGCGACCTTCCATGTTTTCAAATAGTAATAACTAGTGCTAACCCGTCCGCTCCGCTGGACGATTAGCTGGCATCTCCGGGATGGAGGTATTCGCACCAATTCCGCACGTTAATTAACTGGACTGGAACTGGAACTGCATAGGACATAATTACCTATTACCCGTCAAGGGATCACCGCCCCACCAACTCCGGTGCGTTGGCATAGCTAGCTGGCATCTCCGGGATGGAGGTATCCGCACCAATTCAGCACGTGAATTAACTGGGACTTTTAAACTGAATAAACTGAGCGGTGCCGGATGGACAGACAGACAGATAGACAGACGCTTATCAAATAGTAATATAGATGTATCAAATGAAAATATATATAACTAAAAATATAAAGGGATACACCGGTCGTACCGGTCTATGATGTTCGTAATCATTATTTTGCTCTGTTAAAAACGCAGTCAATGTCAATTTTATATAAAATATGTGAATCAAATTAATTAATTACTAATTAAATATAGGCAGAAGAATTGTTCGCCGCTTCGAGGGCGAAAAAAAAAATCACAACTCATTACTTGCCGTTAGTAACGACGCCCGTACAGGGGCGGCGCCACGGATTTTTGTCAGGGGGGCAAGTTTAAATTTAGGGGGCCTTCATTTGAGAGGGGCTTCCATTTGAAAAGGGGCCTTTGCCCTCCATAGGGCTCCTCTAACCTCCCCTCTGGCTTCCAGAGGGCCGCTTCTGGACTTCAGAGGCACCTCTGACCTCCATAGGCCCCTCTCTGGCCTTCAGGGACCTTTCTGACCTCCAAAGGACCCCCTCTTGCCTCCAGGGCCCACCTCTGACCTCTAAAGGTCTCCCTCTGACCTCCGCTCCGTCTTCCAGACGGCCTCCTCTGGCCTTCAGAGGCCCCTCTGACCTCCATAGGACCCTCTCTGGTTCCCAGAGGTCCCTGTGACCTCCGCGATGGGGCCTGCGAGATGGATATATTTTAAGCATGGAGGGGCCTCCTTAAATGCTAAGGGGGGCAAAAAGATATGTTGCCCTTTTCCCCGCCCGACGACAGGGGGGTGGGGGTGGGGGGGCGACTGCCCCTCCTACCCCCCCCCCCCCCGGTGGCGCCGCCACTGCGCCTGTAAGTGACATATTTCAACAACTGGGTATTTTCTCTTCTGTTACCAATTTTATAAGGCTTCTCGGCTTATTTCTGGGATTTGAGAGGTTTCTCTGGTTATAATGGAGTTGTGAGGGCATCCTTGCCAGGCGTTCCTCTGCTCAGTTCTCCGTTTGTATATCATGTTATCTGCTGCCGACCGAAGTTCCCGTGGCCCGAACACGAAGAAGTAGCTGCGTCCGAAGCAGGATCTAGCGACTGTACAGCACGGAAATGCGAACCTCGCCAATATCGCCGCAGTAATGATTCCGTGCCGACACAGTTTACAAGCATGCAGGCCGGCGGAGTGTTTTTTTACCTACCTTTAAGCTTTCACTGTCTCTACTTCTTTTTAGCGATGTGTGGTTTTTAACTTTGCATCCATCTTAACCCGCGCCGTGCCGGGGGGGGGGGGGTGTTTAGACACCCCCCCTCAGGTTTTTCGAGGATAGCAAAAAAACGGCGGCGCGCAGCGCCGCCGTTTTTTGACACAGCTGTTCGGGCATCAATTGCGTACATTATGTTAAAAATACATCGGGTCATCTCAGGTCAGGTCACCAGACCAGGTCACGTGACCCCACCTCCAAAAAAACTTGTGGTCGTACCACAGTCACAGTTTTTAGATGATCGGTTTTATACTTACAGGATTTTATAAGGTCATATGTATTTAAAATTTGTTTATCTTGAATTTTTTATATCAGCGACCTAAGGTCGGGTCAATTTCGTGACCTCCCCATTATAAGTCAATGGGGAAATATTCAAATGCTTCCTATTCCAAAGCTACGCAAGATATCAGTCTAATTCCTTCTGGATCATGTTATTATATGCCATTCTTGATGACCTAGGTGCCATTTTTGTTCACTGACTCCTACAGGGTCAGCCGAGGTCATCCGAGGTCACCAACAGTTGTATGTCAATAACTCTCGAAATATTGACGATAGAGAAGTGAAACCGACACCAATGTGTTTGTCTCGTCGAGGTACATCTTCCCATATGCAACATGACCTACTTGGATCACCACATGACCTTGACCTTAGGTCAAATTGTTAAGTTGACTTAACAAGGTCACCATATATATCATTCAAAGCACCTTGACAAGATAAACACAATTGCGTAAAGAGTTTTCCGTTATCTTCATTAAGCAAAAAGTTAATAGCAAAAACGATTTAGCAAAAAAACTGCATTTTTTTCTTTTTGACCTCTGGAGCCTCAAATATTGACCTGAGATCAAATATGAGGAAACCTTAGCGATTACCAATTTCACTGGCTGGCGTTTGCTTTTTCCGTTTCTTTCTAACTATCATCGTTTCTGAGATATATGGGAATTTCTGGAGCAATGTCGTAAAACAGGAAAATTTGACCTTTGATGACCTCTGGTGACCTCAATATTGGCTTTAGGAAAAAAGTATCTGAGTACTTTCGAATGTGCTTCTCGAGAGCTTTCGAACACGCTTTTCTGCGTCTTTCTAGCCCTTTTAGTTTTCGAGTTGGAGGGGGGTGGGATGTCTAAACACCCCCGGCACGGCGAAGTTGGCGCCGAGCACCGGCACGGCGCGGGTTAACCCGCGCCCGCCCCGCTGGAGGGTAAATTTTACCCCCCCCCCCCCGCGTATCTTCCGAACCAATGACCGCAGCGAGACGCGCATGTCGGCGATCGAAAGCTCTCGATGCAACGAATATATTGCGTACCAGAAATTCCTCAAATAAGGTCACATGTCAGGTCACGGTCAGGTCAAAATAGAGGTATTTGAGTTGATAGCCATACTCTCCATTCAAAGCCTTGTATTGCGACTATTACCGCACAAAGTGCTCTCAAAGGTATAATGCATCTCCCGCATAAACGAAAGTGAAATTGTAGGCAAAGGCCAAGGTCACAACAAGTCACTATTGGCAAGAGGTCTACGAAAGCCATGCGATACATGTTTTAGGGGTTATTTTACACGTATAATTCGATAGTAGTAGCCATTTTCACAACCTAATCCCATATCATGACCCTTAGTTGAAGTTTAGGTCAAGGTCAGGTCACATGAAGTCAAAATTTGAAATTGATTAATCTAAATAAAAAAGCATGTTACTAGACCAGCTTTGTCTGAGAAATATAGTGGTGGTGTTTATTGGGTCAGTCAGTGTCTGGTCAGTACACTGAGAGAAAAAGATACTATGGGACTTACCAGCCCCCCTAGTAAAGCCCTTCTACCACCCAAGATACCACCCTTCGAGGCCTGGTACTAATGGTAGTATTCAGTACCAGGCTCTCACCCATGGTAGAGACCCTAGTATGATCTGCCTACTAGAGTGCCTGCCAGGGGGCTCGCCCTTGAACCAGACCTTGAACTACCCCCTAAATTCGGCACACGCGCGACAAGCTGCCTACTTGAGTGCTTACCAGGGGCTCGCCCTTTTACCAGGCCTTTAACTACCCTCTGAATTCGGCACACGCGGCAGCCATCTTGATTCGCAAGCAGAAACTGCATGCGTTCAAGTGCATTCAAACTGCGTTGACGTAAGTGCGTGTTGCGCCGGTACGTGTGTTGAAGGGGTGAAGTGTTAAGTTTCTCTGCATTGTACTTAATGCTTGTTGCTCTTTGTTAGTAGTGGCAGCCATATCGATTCGCAGCTGCAGGGACAGCGTGACGTGAGTGCGGAAGTGGTCCACCGTGAGTGCGTGCTACGTGTGTTGGAGGGGTGAGTGCTAACTTGTTAAGTTGTACTTTATGCTTGTTGCTCTTTGTTGGTAGTGTATTAACTGCATTATTAACAGTTTTCATGGTATCATTTTCTAGTTAGATACGCATGCAGGCAGAGGTATCATCTCCGAACTTTCAATTATTCTTGAACAATGTCAACACACTTCCCAGGAAATTTGGGGTAGATTTTTGTTTGCTCCCATGTGATTTTGCTATGCATGTGAAACCCATTTCATGCATATTTTTATAGAATTAATCTTGTTGCAATACAGCAACCCAAGGGCGGATCCAGGGTGCCAATTGGTCATGCCCCCAAAGGTTCTGAAACCGTGGGCAAAACACGGTGATCGCCTGCTCGGGGGCGTTCCCGAGCAGGCGATCAGCTGCGTGTTTGCTGTAATAACTGTCATGTCAGATGTTTCAACTCGGTTTACTGTACGAATAAATCTCGTTCCGGAAAAAAATTGACTGTTGAGATATTCGGGCGAAAAATAGTCAACGCAAAAGCTGCAGTAACTGGTGGATATGTGGTAAGTGGGCTGGTAAGAAAGGTAATTCCCCTGGTAAGAGAGGTAGTACCACTTACTATACCCCTAGTACCAGGGTTAGTAACCGTCGCTGAACCCTGGTATTTGCGGTAGTAAGCGTGACTACCCCCGTCGTAACCGGGCTAGTAAGCGTGACTACCCCCTCGTAACCGGGCTAGTAAGCGTGACTACCCCCGTCGTAACCGGGCTAGTAAGCGTACTACCCCCTCGTAACCGGGCTAGTAAGCGTGACTACCCCCGTCGTAACCGGGCTAGTAAGCGTACTACCCCTGTTGTAACCGGGCTAGTACTCTTTGACTAGCTCGTGGTTTTCGGGCTGGTAAATTGTACCAGGTCCCTAGTAAAACTGGTGGTAATACCCCTAGTACGTTTTACTAGGGGTGGTTAGTAAAGGCCTCGCAATTTTTGACACTAGCTCAAAACTAACCACCCCTAGTAACTTTTTGTTCTCAGTGTAGGTAGATAAATGACAAAAAACGCAACCTAAAAATGACGTCTTGAGTTACTCATACTTAGGGAGCCATAAGCCAGTCAAAAATAAAGATATTGCTTTCAAATTTGGTTTTGGTATCGTCCGTACTTGGTTCTCCAATACATATTCTGTTTTTTATATCTTCTTTTTTTAAAAAAAACTTTGATTTTGTGGACATTTCTTCGAATAAAATGAAGGGTCAAAACACATTTTTTTTGCCAATTAAAGATGGCTATTTTGAAGAGAATATAATTTCCTTTCTTTCGTCGTTTTTATTTGTAATTTGCATTTAAACTCGATTTTCTACGATTTTTGCAAACATTTCTCGTTTTTCCACCAACAATGGCATGACATGACGTCATTAAAACGTCAGTTTCCCTCAAAGTCCTACACCAATTGTATTCAAATTTGGTGAGAAGACGTATAATTGATGCACATAAGGTGCTGAAAGTTTCACGTCGATATATTGTATTGATGTCAAGTTATTGAGAAAGTCCGGGGGGTAAACTTATCCCCCCGCGGGGCGCGGGTTAACCTGACTGCTAGAATAAACCGTCTGGCATGGAAAGGCGCTGAAATCGTGAATACAAATACAAAATAACGGGAACACGATTAACCATATTTATTCTATTATATCTGAACTCAGGAAATCCCGAAATCACACAATGATGAGGGATGTCCAGTGCAGCAGTTAGTATAGCAGCGATTGTGCTGTGCATAAGAGTTCACTTTACGATGCAGATACTCGTACATTCCAACGACGATCTAAGCAAGGCTTAGATAGAGATTCTTTTTGTACGACTTAAGCAAGGCTTGCTGCGCTTGCATTCCAACTCATCTCACTCTGTGCTTTTCTATGTAAAAATAAGCCATTAAGATGCCAGGATGCCAACCCAGCAGTTTGGCACCCCACTTGTCAACCAGAACGGTATTCGCCATGGCACACAAACAACTTCCGATGCATTCGAAGCTTTCAGAGCAGCATATTTATCGCCGACTATGCGATGTTTGTCTTGTTACGAACTCTGAGCGGCAGTAAGCAGCTTAAATGCAGCGTAAGCTGCATTTAATCTATCTGGGTAACAGCTACCCAGATCATAATGAATTACTAGCACAGTGACTCGAAACTGTAGGTGTGGCGTGATTAGTCTATCCATGCGCATCCAAATGCTTCCAAACAGGAAAAATGGACTACCGACCGGTTATTTTGTTGCCTTTTGGTCACCGAGAGGGGACGGGATATTACGGATGCCCGTAATTTCATAGTTTACAACTGGGTGGGCAAATTCTTGCCACTGGGCGGGCATTTTGGAGCACTGGGTGGGCATTTGCCCACCCAGTTACTTACTTACGGGAGGCCCTGGGTTACGTGATTAAATGCCGCTGCCCATGTCAAGAAAACGATGCAATAAATCGAAAATATCCCGTAAAAGAAATATATTAATATTATTAAATATGAGCCTTCCTTGTTCAGCAGCAGACCACAGTCTGCATCTATTCAGTAGCTGTCGAATGTCATTTCGCCTGTACGTGTCGTGTTCGCCTGATATCTATTTGGCGCCAGTCCTTATCAGCTAGTAACCGGTATCAAGCAGGACGCCAACACTTCGTCCCGCTGGTCAGAAACATGTAATTTCGTGATAAAATCAAACTTGTATTGCTGCGCTCTGATGCATGCCTTATAGTTGTCCAAATACGACCTTGTTTTGCACAGATATTTGCAATAGTAGGCTTATAGTACGACGGGCTGCGACACGGATTTTCGTTTTGTGTGGGGCGGGGACACAGCTGGTATTTTGTCTGATTTGGACCCAGTCTGATAATTTAAGGGAACTTGTGTTATTTAATTTATCATGTTAGCCACAGCTTTCACGAATAATCATCGTTGCATAAGTGAAACTGAAAATGCATGAAAATACAACGACATATTTATCTGAAAGACAATGCGGTTCAGGAATCACAAATAAGTTAACGTCATGTTAACAATGTATTTAATGATATATAAGCCTGCAATTCAATCCGTGGCGATTGTTTTCAATTACTTAGCAATTTATGGGATATTGCAGGGTTTATATGCTTGGGAAGGTTCATGCCTTTTTTTAAACACTTCAACGATACTTTTTGAAAGAAGTAAATAATACGGCTTATTTGCAATTTAAAGCATTAAAACAATGGAATCTGTGATTGTTCTGATGAGGAGGGGTAGAAAAATTGGACTTGGTTTCAAACTTTGGAGGTTCTCCGAGTTGTGTTGTGAAAGTTTCAGGAAGATCAGCCAAATTATTACATCGCTAATATGCTTGAGACTGTGTGGAGCTGATCTCTGAGTTTTCGTCGGCCGATGAGCTGGCGCACCCTGAAGTTCGCATTTGTATATCAAATGGATAATTGCTAACCACACAGGTTGTCTAAGTTAGCAGCGCCTCGTGACACCGTTTCATGATGCGTTTGAGAAGAAGACAACATGAGAGGTCATTTGATTTGTTAACCTGAGAGGAGAGGTTAACAAATCATTGACATTGCAAAAGAAAGAAAGAAAAACGAAGACACCACTGAACGACAGGAGCATGATTGCCAATATCTCAGACCGGATGCTCGTTGCGGGTAAAAGTAGAAAGCCATGTCTTGCATAATCCGCCCGCGGTTTCAAAGTATCTGGAGATATGGCGCAGTCGTCCGTGCCCCGGGCGCCTTCCATCGCGGATAACGGCCTATCAGCGGCAATTTCCCGTTTTCCATCCGGAGTTTCTGCCAGCACCTCCATGACTTCTCTATCTTGCTCGTCTGTTGACCCGACGTGGCCGTTTTGCGCCTGGGAATACGCGCTATTGACCTCTTTTATCCATAGGCCGCCGGCCGACTGAACTCGCAAGGAGGGAGCGTCCGCTCGGCGACTCGTGCCCCTCTTGCTCGCTGCTTCCGCCCGTCGCGCGTCGGTAAGGCGTACTCCCGAAGCCCGGCATCTCATGCAACAAAGGCCTACAGCCGGCGGCAAGGGAATCGATACAGCGCAGCGTTTGGCGCTGGGTGCTCTCGTGCTCTGTCCGTTCGGCTGCTCTCTCCTGTCGGTGCCTCTCGGAGGGCGCGCGCTGCTCGGTGCCACTGCTCCTCGGCGAGGTTGCCCGCGCCGCGCGCCGGTCGGCCCGGCTCCGCGCACCGCACGCGCCTCGGGCGCTTGCCGTCGGCGGTGGACGGCACGGATCAGTCGGTGCCAGCTGCTGGGGGAGTCGGGCTGCGACTGGGTCAGGTCACCCCGTGCCGCGTCCGAGAGACAGTGCCGCGTCCAGCGACCCGCCGAGACCGACAGCCGGGAACAGCTATGGTGTGAGCCATCGGTGAGTGGCCACTGTCCAGCGGAATGGGGGAAACTGTGGCTGAATTGCGACAGGTTTCTAGTCATGTTGATCAGAACGCTGTATTATGGTGTGCATGGCCGTTATTTTGATGCCGTTTTGAAGCACCATGCATTTCTTCCTGGAATCGACTTTCAATCGCGATGGGCAATGGACAACGGTCAACTTATATCACAAGGATGTAGGTAAAAAGTATCCTATTTGGGGTACGTCCACGAGGTGTTCGTTATGCATCGAGAATATCAAATGCAGGCGTCTTGTATTGTGCCGTACAGAAGAACTAAGCTATCGTCCTCGATCTAACTTTCTTATCAGAACTAAACTGAACAAACTTCACTGAACCTTCTTATAGCAAACTTTTATTGGCTTCTTTTGCATTGATGTATTGCAGCCAGACGAACTCACAGATTCTTCTTGTGTCTTTTCTGTGTGAACTTTCAAAGACAAATGGTGGAAAAGGCCAGATATACGCCAAGAAGTTGTATTGCTATATTTATGTTTTATTGATATTGTATTTTATTGCTATATTCCTAATTATATTGATTATATTTTTGTATACCAAGCAACTATCAATTATTACATTATTACTAGCCAAGAAAGACTAGCAATAAAGAAGGAACAGGGTGGTGGGAAATTGTGGCATTCGGGCGTTGCGAAGCTTTCTTTCCTCAGGGTATTGGAACAGTGCAGCGCAAAAACACCGGGACATGGAACACATTAGATCAAAGTATGTCGTGCATATCAAATGCGGCAGGCTGCCGTACACTATTCGAGCTTTTATAAGTGGTAGCGCATTGTTGGTAACGGATTCCATGGACATTGTACACTGTGTTAAAATATTCGCCCGCCGAGCGAGACAAAACCAATCCGGCATTTACTTCAATGCATAATCGCACATTTGTCAGTATGTGATTCTGAACCTTCCATGACAAAACAAAAAATCACAAATGTGCTGGCGAAAGGCAATGGGCGTTATTTTACAATAATCTTATTCAGTGCTTATCGTAAGAAAGCAGCTCTTGATTGCCGATACGACTTGTGTTGCTATCTCTTGTACCGCCATGCAGTCATTGCCGGAATGTTATAACTTCTTACTGATAAATGTTAATACATAACTACCTAAAGTCAGAAATCCATGATGTATGTATGTTCATCATGGTTGTAAAGCCTTTAATTATTTCCAGGTTATTGGCCTTCTGACAGAGAATGCAATGGAGCTGATTTTTAAGCTCATAGCTTTAAGCTCGTTATTTTAGCTTATTTTGATTGACGTTGCTTCATTTAATCAGCTGACCAGAACTTAAAGGGAATGTTTCACCTTTGTGTTAGTTTTAAACTGAGATAGCCATTATCTTGGGCCGGTATTGAAATGTCTAAATTATTAAGGTCATTTTTCCCAAAACTTAACCGTTTTTAAACAATTTAATAATTTGCGAAATGACTCCAGGGTGGTGCAGCCGCTGATTTGGCTGACAGCCACTTTTCAGCCAATCCCACTTTGTCAGCCAATCAGCAGCGGTCTATAGCTCAATAATGACGTCATTCACCTAAATCTAAAAACTTAATTTGTATGAAGTTTCGACCTTTCGACCTTTCGAGTGAAAAGTGACCTTTCGAGTGAAAAATATCACCATCGTTTTCAGCAGCACTTACTTCATACTTTCTACTACAACCAGGGTATATTTGAAAACTTTGAGAAAGGGGAAACATTCCCTTTAAATAGCAATCGCTTAGCAAGTTAGCGGAGTTAAATTGTTGGTGCTAAGAATCCTGACAAGACGATTCTTATATAACCTCTTAACCTCCAAAGTTTCACAAGGGCCCACCGTTTTGCATTGTTCAGCCTGAATCGGTGCAACGATCTTCTGTATATGCAAACTATCGGCCATGTGTATACAATGTTGTACCGAAATAGTTAAATCATCTTCCGTCGCAAGTGGCAAAGTTAAAAATATACCTGCATTATTTTCCTATAAGCTAGTCTGATTCCAAAGTTGTGACAGCCTAAGCGAAGATGCTAGATTATAATGACTCGATGACTTCCATAAGTGTGCAGGAGGCATTTCTAAGCTCTAGATGGAGCTTCTTGAGCATGACATATTAATTTGTAAAGCTTAACATGTTACTGTTGTTTGGAATGGCATGCCAGGTAGCTGAGGCACGCCAGGAATATGAATGTTGTGCTGTTTGACGGTGTTGCCGGCCGTGGCCGACCTGACCCGAGCGTCCCAGTCGGATAGCGGTAGTGACCTCATGACACCGGCCGCCACGCCCGTCACCGTGACGGCCACTGTTGGCATCCCTACAGGACACTAGTCAGCTGCAAACTGCGCGTTAGGCGTCTTCTGTCTCCTTGCAGCCATGCCAGTGATATATATATATATATATATATATATATATATATATATATATATATATATATATATATATATATATATATATATATATTTTTATCAGAGGACGAGTTCAGTTAATTGTCCGTAGCAGACCGTTTTGTTGTTGACCTCTACCTTCTCCGATGGCTGTTGCTTCAAAGCGAGGAATTGCAATGGTAACGTGGTATGGTAACATAATGGTAACATTACGCTAATCGCATAATGACCCTAATAAAATTGGAAGTGCGTTGTTAATTGAATTGACTGGCACTGGATTCTGGTTCATTATTGGTTATGTAAGCCTGCACAATACACCTAACGCGGGTAGGTTGATGGAGGACTGCACCTTGGTTGCACCACCTTTCTTCAAACGAAATGATGTTCTGTGCCGTAAGGCATAAATGATTGCGAAATGTGTTACATATCCTTCAGGGACGCAATGCACAGGCATGCGGAGAGACTGCATCGTGGTGTTGGTCGCATTAGAACAAGCGGTAGACTGCGCCGCATGTTACAGCATTTTGCGGTAGTTACAGTCTAATTATTTCCTCAGGCCCGTTAGGCAGATACAAATACTAATAATAACATTTTGACTGCTCAATCGAAACTCATTAGATCACCGTCATGCGTGTATGTGTCAGTTACTCACATGTGCGAATCGAGTCGTGAATTACATGACCAGTCTCAGCAGTGGCAGCAGTCGCACTGCTGGCTGACGGCGGATCCATCAGCGCGGTCACGCACGGGGGCTCGCCGGCCGGGCTGCTCCGCGCTGTCCTCTGGGGAGTCGCCGGCACCGCAGTCACCAGCTGCCGACTCATTCCACTGCCGTCCCAACAGGAGGTGCTCCGACCAAAACTGCGGCCCTGCTGGGATTTCCCCGGGAGTTGGGTGCGGTATGTGAGATTGAATGTAGAGAAAGGAGAGAAAGTTTGGGAGCTGAATGTGTGAGAAGTGGTGTTCCTGATCAATGTGTATGTAAATGATCTGGGGCATCTTACTTCTCAGGGGCGCAGAGTTCCTCGCTGACCGAATTGAAGCGAACACGCGACAATTTTGTACTGTTTTGGAAGTGCAGTTGCTACTTTACCTCTTGCCTTGATTGGTGCGATTGCTTTGCTTACTTCGCTTTGATTGTTTGACACTGTGTCATCGGTCAAATGGAATGATAAAATAACTTGGTATATGGGCGAACTCCTAAAAAGTCTGCTACCATTCCAACAATGGTCGGCTTTTCTCTCCGTTTTGCATGCAGATCCGCTTGAATGCATACTTCCCCCAGACAAAAGTTGTTGAGAATAGTTCAGATTTGCTTTATATGAAGAGAATAATGTGTCAATTTTCGGCGGAATTCACTCGTTTTGGCGGCCACATGGCCCCGATCGTCTCTCCCTTAGATCGGCCCCTGATTTCATGTACCCCATTCTAACCATGTGAAGTAGAGATCAGAATGGAATGGAAAATTAAACTAAATCCTAATGCGGAATGGAAATGGAATGGGACGGTACGTGTTTCTCTCTGCCTCGTGCCCGAATTCCGTTATGGAACGGAATGAACCAGGACAAGTTGTTTAGCCCTCTGCCTCTAAATGTAATGGAATGAAATGGAAAAGTAGTAATGGAACATCATGGAATGGAAAGCAAAATGTCCCGTTCTGATTTCTAGTGTCAGCTGGAGCATGCCACGACATTTCGACAAGTCGAAATAACCCTCATCTCTAACTTTGTGTTCAAAATTGGTGTATAGGGTTATCTCGGGTGCTAAATTCAGCTGTGGCAATATTAGCTCGATCTGACCTCAGGTTTTGGAGTTATAGCCTCGGGCATTTTGGCAAGGTCATGCTGCAGAGGTATGCTTGGAGGCCAAAATAACGCATTTGACTTAACTAAATATCCAAAATAATTATATGGCTGAATTCGCAATGAAACAGAGATTCTATTTCTGGGCTTCTTTTGCGTGACCTTGAATGACCTTGAAACCGTGAACTCGTGACCTTTTTTCGTTGACCTCGTATGACCAAGGGTACACCTCTGATTTCAATTTTCTACTTTGCAAAATACTCTTCAATATATTGCCTAACAACGCAAAAAAAAGTGCGTTTTTCCTCAAATTTCCATATTTTCCGTCGATATACGTGCGTGTTTTCGAATTACACCCCAAGGGGGAGGAGTAATGGGCGAATATCTGCGAACCTATGGGAACGATTTGTGTGGGGTCTTCACCATTCGATCCGGCGTGGTAAAACACAGTGCCATTTTGAGTTGTATCCACTTTGGTCCAATCTAAGTGGACCAAATGGGACAAAAACCGCCAAACATCGTTGCCGACAACGCCATACTACAAAACTATGGGAGCGATTTGGGCGGGGTCTTCACCATTCGATCCGGCGTGGTCTAAGACTGTGCGATTTGGAGTTTTATTCATTTTGGTCTAATCTTAGTGGACCAAATTGGACCAAAACCGCCAAAAATCGTTCCCGACGTCATACTCAAAACTATGGGACCGATTTGGGCGGGGTCTTCACTATTCGATTCGGCGTGGTCTAAGACGGTGCGGTTTTGAGTTTTATTTATTTTAGTTTTATCTAGGGGGACCAAATTGGACCAAAACAGTCAAAAATAGTTGCAGACGTCATACTCCGAACCTATGAGACCGATTTGGGCGGAGTCTTCACCATTCGATCCGACGTTGTCTAAAACAGTGTCATATTGAGTTGTATCCACTTTGGTCCAATCTAATACCCTATACCCTAGATACCCCTATAGACTAATTTTGAACAAAAAGTGAGAGATAAGGGTTAAAATCTGAGAGAAAAAAATGTCGAAATGTCGTGGAATGCCCCAGCTGTGCCGGCAGACTTCTGAGTACGGCGGCACAGCCTAGCAGTGCAGGTGAATTGCGCCGTCTAGCCTCTGCTTTTCCGTTTATGGCAGGAAATCGTTTGCCTTCATGTGCTTCGGTCTTTATCTACAGGGTGTTTCATAAAAGTGTATCCACTCGGAAATCTCGCGATAACTCCAATAGTTTTGGTCACAGGTCTTCAAACTTACCAGCATTGGAAAGCTGATGAAATTATACATCCTACGTGATAATCAACCGAATCGACAAGGGCGTATCCAAGGGGGTACCCTGTACACCTGGGGTATCCCCTTGGGCTGAGGGGCCCACCTTGTCTTTCTTTTAAGGGGCCCTTGACTGGCCAGACGGGTTCTCTGTCGGTCTGAGGGGGCCCTTGATTGGCCTTGAGGGGCCCTTGATCGGCCTTAAGGGCCATCGATCGGCCTTAAGGGCCCTCTGTCGGTCTGAGGGTGCCCTCTGTCGGTCTGAGGGGGCCCTCTAGCCGCCTAAGTGAGCCTTCGATCAGCTTGAGGGGGCCCCTTTCGACACGACGGACCCTATGTCAGCCTGAACGGGCCACTCTGTCGGCCTGAGGGGGCCCTCAGTCGGCCTGAGGGGGCCCTTGATCGCTCTGAGGGGGCCCTCTATCGGTCTGAGGGGGCCCTCTGTCAGCCTGATGGGGCCCTCTTGTCAGCCTGAAGGGCCCCCCTCTTTCTTCCTGAGGGGGGCCCTCAGTCGGACTGAGAGGAGCCCCCTGTAGGCCTGATGGGCCCTCTGGTGGCCTGAGGGGCCCTCGGCCAGCCTGAGGAGCCCTCGGCCAGCTTGAGGGTGCCCCTTTCGACCCAACAGGGCCCTCTAGCCGCCAAGTGAGCCCTTGACCAGCTTGAGGGTCCCCTTTCGACACGACGGACCCTCTGTCAGCCTGAATGGGCCCCTCTGTCGGCCTGATGGGCCCCTCTGTCGGCCTGATGGACCTTCAGTCGGTCTGAATGGGGCCTATATCGACTTGAGGGGCCCTATGTCGGCCTGAGGGTCCCTCTGTCGGCCTGAAGGAGCCCTTGGCCAGCTTGAGGATGCTCTTGTTCAGCCTGCGGGGCCCTCTGTCGGTTTAATGGGGCCCTCAGTCAGCCTTAGGGACCCTCTGATGGCTTGACGGGGCCCTCGACCAGCTTGAGGGGGCCTTTGTTTGGCCTGAGGGGACCCTCTGTCGGCCCGAGGTTCCCTCAGTCGGCATGAGGGGCCTTTGTTCAGCCTGATGGGCCCTCAGACTGAGGTCTGAGGGGCCCTCTATCGGCTTGACAGACCCTCAGTCGGCTTGAGGGTCCCTCAGTCGGCCGGAGGGGGCCCTAATGCGGCTCAAGGGCCGCCTTAAATTGGAGGGCCCTAATTTGCTCATTGAATCGACTCATTGAAACCATCAACAATTGTGTAGTAAGACAAATTAGCAGTGTCTTCTTAGCAATTTGAATGCATTCATGGCGCTTCAATGCAATGCCCACTGCTGGAGAGCTCTGTGGTCCAACTGTCCACGGCCAGAGCGGCCGACAACTCTCTTAAGTGCACTAAAAAGGTGCAGTAAATCATGCTTTCCTTTTATTTTTGGACTGTTACGAATAGCCACATGCCAGCCTGTAACAACAGCATCGGTATAAAGATCGTTCTCGGCCCTGACGCCGATGAAAACGCGGCTGCGGTCGACGATGGACCAAAAACGTCTAAGCAGCATGGCAATGATACATCTGCATCTTGATCAAGTGCCACCTCCAGCCTGCCATTTTGGACCGCTTCATGATGTAAACAGGGGCGTCGCCACCGTTTCAAAACTACTAGGGACACATTGATTCCTACCCGAGACCACTTTCACCTCTCGGGGGGTGCGGTCGGAAATATTTCTAACTCAATGCTTTCCATGCAACGCTCATAGGCGTAATGTTAATGAGCTCAGCAGAATCCCATTTTATCTAGTGTTAACCGAATCGCTCAGTATACGGACATTGGTCGAGTTTTTTGTTTACTTTTTTGCACTTACAAAAACAACATCTGGAAATTTCCTTCTTAGGATGCCCAAAAACGCTCCAAAAATACATTTTAAGCGTGCATTAGACTTATCTGGGGGGGGGCAAAACATAGTTTGCATCCCCCCCTTTGACCGTCTTGGGGGGGGGGGGCATGTCCCCGTTTGCCCCCCCCCCCCTGGATGATATGCCTATGCGACCACGTACGGCCAAATATGTGCCTTCAAGGGCGTCGCCACTCGCCTTGGTCTCAACGTTACTTGGAAAATTCAAGTACATGTGTACTTCAACTTTTGATGATGTTGAGGTTATCTATCTGAAAGTTACTAGGGACATGTCCCGTGTCCCCAGCATGACCCCAGCAAAGGCAGTTTCGAATTTTACTAGGGACAGTCCTTAGTAGAGTCTGAGGATTTGAAAATTACTAGGGACAATGTCCCTAGTGTCCCTAGTGGTGGCGACGCCCATGGATGTAAACAAATCGACGAATTTATTAAAAGGTGGCTTAACCCATTAGTGCCCAAATTTTTGTTTAGCATGTCCTCATATCCTATGCCTTTCCATCTTATCTTTCGAATGCAAAAGTATTATCCTGTGTTTTGTGTTGCCCAGATTGGTATCCGTTTGCAATGTTCTGCCAAGTATAATTGCATTAGTCATACACGATACTACTATGTATACCACGCTGTCATATCCTGTTCTTATCCTGTAGAACGGTAATGACGACATGTATTTGTCGTGTTATCTCTTCCACTTTAACGTCCGACACATCATTTATATCTACTTATTCAGGCGATAATAATTTGGTATGATTGACCAAGTTATCCTTTCATATTTCTGTAGTCCCATCCTGTCCACTGCATTTTGGTTTCTAGAAGCAGTGATCAAGTTAATGTTGGTGCGCGAGAAGCTGCCTTCTATAATTCAATGAAAATTGTCCGGCACGCAACATAACTATTTTCCACATGGCAGAAGGAAAATGTGCATGCAACCAACATGATATACGTGCAATTTAGTTGCAAGCCACTCGTAATGCGGGTATTGTGCTCACTGTGTGATGAGAGTGGCTATCATAAGGCGTCGGCTTACAGTTATCATGCTTGTAGTTATCGGGCCGTTTATTATCGCGTCTCACTTTCTAGATTTTAAGTGAGGCCGAAGGAACATTGTAAGGTATATCTGATTTAAAATGATCTGGGAAGTTTCGTATAAAATAGCTGAAGAATAGACACAAATATGAATGAGGAGAGTCCAATGACATTACATAAAATCCCCTCATTAGAAATGAGGCAATTGGATTCCACGTTTGGTTGGTAATATCCCATTTGCAAGTGTTATACGGAGTACGCTGTAGTAAGTTTCCTCGTGCGATGCCTCAGTTTCACCAAGTCTCTATGATTGGAGGATTGTAGTTAATTAACCCAGTAAAACGCCTTAATCGGCGGTAACCGAGCGGTATCTGTTGCTTCCCTGTTACAAACTACATACAAATTAAGTTGTATTAAATTGTTCATGATCTCCTTTCTCGAATCCGCCAAAAGGGAGTACGTCCTGAGCGCTGCATGTTTCATCGTATAAATTAATGCTTAGATAAATGAAGCCATTTTTGATCAATAATTATTTTTCTTTATTTCGACGTTTGCATGTGCCACGCGCTGTGGTATCACCCCTATCAGAACGCACCATACAAAAAACAAAATTTATTTGATGGTCCTATCCAATGGTGAAAACCCGATCTCAATCGGAGCAGTGGTTGCAAAGTAATTAGCTTCCGAAAAACGTCTGTACGGCCGGTTCGGACCGGTTCGGGTCGGGCCGGGTCAAATGTAAATTTGTCTAGTAAGTTGACGAGAAACCTCATCGGGCGCTTCGCGCCCGCTCGGTAATGATCTCTCCCAAATGTTTCGAAAGTGATTGCTTTAACCGAGGCACAACAATAACTAAAAGTTCAAATTTGTTTTGGCACCGTGCGTGGCTGAGGACATTTCCCCTCGCTATCTTGTATAGCTTTGTGGACGAGCGCGACAAAATTCAACGTTTGTGGCCGAGACGAAGTCGAGGCCTCAAACTGGCAATTTTGGAGCGCGAGTTCTCAAAGCGATTTAGTGTGCGGCTGCAGCACGCAAAAGATAAAAGTCAAGTTTATATAATCAAGTGATCTCAAGTTAAAAAACTCGAGGTCACGTGACTTACTGACTACAAACTCCAGTTTGTGGACTCCCGCCCTCAAATAAATCTGTTTTAAGCTTTTTCACAAAAGCACGTGAGTTAATGGTGAACAAACTTCAGCTGTACACTAACAATATTTTGTGGTAAAGTTATATAGGTATTCGGCACCGGAGGCGATATCTGGGAAGGTTTTATTGCTGCAGACTTTAACCCTCGCCCTACGGGAGTTTTTTTCACCTTCGCCCTACGGGGGGGACTGACAGCCCCCCTGTTAACTTCCAAACCAAGTAACTTCGAGCAATGCGGTAAGAACCAGCATGTTGCCTGTCATGAGAGGAATATAACAGTATGCGACTTTTAGGTTTCAAGTCAACGGGTGGACCTTCCAGGTCAAGTGAATGTACCTCGGATTTACCACGTCCAGAACAGCGATTTTGCTCTTCAGAAAACCTCAAAATTAGAAATTGATAAATGTAAATAAAAAGGCATGTTCCTAGACCAGTTTTGGCTCAGAAATACAGAAAATGTAATTATTTGTTCGTATCTTGTCAAAAAGTCAAAAGTTTTTTAATGACGTCATCAGTTTCTTACACTTAGGGAGCCATCACTCAGTCAAAAATTAAGATATTGCTTTGAAATTTGGTATGGGTATTTTCCATACTCATTTATCTCACATATATTCCGGTTTTTCTAATATCTTTGAAAATTTTGATTTTGTGGGGATTTAAAATTGTTTTATTTTTATTTTTGGGGTCAAAACCCAAAATTTTGAAATTACGAGTTTGCCATTTTAAAGAAAATGTCATTTTGTATCTTTGGTGAATTGTGTTTGCAATTTCCTTTAAAACTCCGTTTTCTACGATTTTTCAAATATTTCTCATTTTTTTTACCAACATGACGTCATCAAAACATGATTATCTCCGAAACTACTTAACCAATTTCAATTAAATGTTTGCAGCATACGTATAATTGTTGTAAACTCAGCTACAAACAAATTCAGAAAGATGCACCGCATGTATACAAAGTTATTCAAGAAAAATCTCAGGGGGTGGGGGGCTGTCAGGCCCCCCCCCCCCCCCCGTAGGACGAGGGTTAAGTGCTTAATGGAGACCGAGCGCGTGCTCAGTACATCAGCTACTTTGTTATTTGAGCTTTCGATCTTCGGATGTGACATCTTTGCAGTGCAGATCCTTGATGTGCAGATCCTTGCGGGCTGACTCGTTTGTTAATTCAGACTCTTGCAGGTCCCAGGCTAGATTCTGCAAAATTTACCGGGTATGATATCCAGAATAGGTATTATGGCATAGAACTTCAGAAGTTACGGCGCCCTAAAACTCAACCCCGAATCACCACCACCACTACACCCAGAATAAGTGGTTGAAATCGTGTTAGCGAAGCTAAAATATGTAGAGAGGCCCTGTGTCCATGGGGTGCCATGTATGTACCAGGGGGCCCATATCACTGACCGCGGGTACTACCTTGGCGAAATCCTGAATACGCCTTTGCCAATCGACGTTCTATTAATTTGGCTTCACCGCAGCAAAAAAAAAGACTGAAAAAATGCGACAAAAACATAGCTATATTTCCGAGAAGGACGTGATCTTTCACAGATCTGAGGTCGCACTGGAGCAGCAAACAGCAGGTCCTAAGTGCTGGACCAAACACGCTTGAGCAGCAAACAGTAATGAACATGAAACAACATGGCATGTCTGATAACTACGAAGTTACGACACTCGGGGCACCACTCTGACCAAGCCATGGCGGCGACCTCACATCAGATGCTCGAAGTGTCGGCCGCCCGACTCAACACAAAGCTGCATCCTGCGTCGCATGTTGGCCATGACCTTGCGGCACATGTCGGCTGTGATGGCCAGGCTCTCCCTGATGCTCTCCTTCAGGTCATTCAGAGTGCGTGGTTGGACCTGGTACACTCTTCCCTTGATGAACCCCTAGCGAGCGCTACGTCGCAATGCTCCAGGAGTCCTTCTTTCTGAAGATCCGGAACGGAACGGAATGTGGATGCCACAAGATGGTACCACTGCACTCACCGCTCATGTCAGCCTGGACGCACTCAAGGCCAAGTTCGCTGACAGGCTCATCTCGCAGAAGACGAAATTTCCGTGGCCGGCTAGGTCACCCGACCTGAGCCCCTTGATTTGTTTTCCTTTGGGGGTTCATCAAGGGAAGAGTGTACCAGGTCCAACCACGCACTCTGGATAACCTGAAGGAGAGCATCAGTGAGATCCTGGTCATCACAGCCGACATGTGCCGCAAGGTCATGGCCAACATGCGACGCAGGATGCAGCTTTGTGTTGAGTCGGGCGGCCGACACTTCGAGCATCTGATGTGAGGTCGCCGCCATGGCTTGGTCAGAGTGGTGCCCCGAGTGTCGTAACTTCGTTGTTGTCAGACATGCCATGTTGTTTCATGTTCATTACTGTTTTCTGTTCAAGCGTGTTTGATCCGCGCTTAGGACCTGCTGTTTGCTGCTTCAGCGTGGCCTCAGATCTGTGAAAGATCACGTCGTTTTCGGAAATGTAGCTATGTTTTTGTCGCATTTTTTCAGTCTGTTTCACTGCGGTGAAGCTAAATTAATAGAACGTCGATGGGGTTGGTTATCACCAAGGGCGCCGCAACCTTCCGAAAGTTGGCAGGGCCGGAGGCATTCTGAAGTCGATTCTTTCCATGCAGCGCCCATAGGCGTAATGTTTAAATCCGAAAATGTGTGGGGGGGGGGGGGGGGGGGGGGCGGCTGCCAACCCTTCCCCCGGTTCATGCGTCCTTGGTTATCACATATGTGATGTAGAATTTCATCAGCTTTCCAATGCTGGTAAGTTTGAAGACCTGTGACCAACACTACCGGAGTTATCACGATATGTCCAAGTGGGTATATTTTTATGAAACACCCTGTACTATAACTCATCCCATATGCGTAGGGGGCTGGTGTGTGTAAGGAGAGGGGGGGGGGGGTCATGCCCCTCACTTTTTGCCTTTTTTTGCTAGTCTTTTATTTTGCTTGGTGAGAAAAACGTGTCATAGCAAAAGGTTCGCCAGGACGAGAAGAGCCCACATCTGCAAAGATATGGATAGGATGGTTTGGTTTCTCTCAAAACAAGATAAAAGTCCCCCCGCACACACACACACACACACACACTTTTCGTGACGTTCGTACATCCCTGACTAATCCGTGCGTTCATGCCAATTGTCAAACACCTTTACTTAGAAATGTTGTACCTACATTTAATCGGCTGTATGCGGGGGTGTGGGAACTACTTTGAAGTATGGGGGTTAAATTGTTGACAATACACGGCAAAAATGAAGACTGGAGAGTTGCAACGTGTACCGCTCTTTTCCATACCCAATGCTGCTTATTGCCAATAGTATGTCATATATTTAAGGAAATGGGTATCAATATCATATAAGGAAATGGGTCGCCTAACAAGACAAATAAAACTAGAGAATAGCTGGTAAACATGAAGAAGGAGCGACAACTAGGGTCGCTACTAGGGTCACAAAAAGTCGGAGAAGTGGAACTGGAGCTTTCACCGTGCCTGATCCAGAACCGGCGGGCTTGACTAGACTCGAACCTGAGGTAGCTGGTTAGGTGTTGTGCCGGGCTCGCACCAAGTTGACCATGGCAAAATCATGCATTTAACATACATTTGGTACCATACTTGTCTTCAACCGAGTTATGCTATGCCGTGTTTTACGGTGTTATGGTCAATGTTTCGGGTGCATTTTTATGCATTTATCGTTATACGGTCGTACTCAAGCAAATGCTGGCAAACCATTGCATTTAGAACACACACATTTTTCAGAGAAAGGGCTTATCCACTTAAATATTAGTTAGTTAGTTAGTTAGTTAGTTAGTTAGTTAGTTAGTTAGTTAGTTAGTTAGTTAGTTAGTTAGTTAGTTAGTTAGTTAGTTAGTTAGTTATTTTGTTTGTTTGTTAACTGCAGTAATGTCGCACAGAACAGAACATAACCGATGTCAAACAGGTCAAACAGGTCAAACAAAACAGGTCAAACACCACCCACTGGTCCACGCAGTGTCACCGCCGCTCCAGCCAGACTGCCCTAGTCGTCCGCATTGACGGGCCTGTCATCGCCGTGACAGGCGGCGGGTGGCGGCCAGATGTGACCTAGACTCGGCCCCGGTCCCCGACCGCAATCGCCCCCGACACGCTCGCCACATTAACTGTTGCCGAATACAGGTCCATTAACACACGCACTGCCGGGGGTTCGCGCCAACCACGAACTGCCGGGGGGGGGGGGGGGATTTCCTCCCCCTCCCCCGGATATCTAAAAAAAACACGCAACGTAGCGACAAGCGGAAGACGGTGTTAGCTCGAGACAATATCTATCGAAAGTACTTAGGTCATTTTTAGGTCAAGTCAATATTGAGGTCACCAGAGGTCAAATTTCGGCTATATATGAGTGTCCTTGATAAAACTGTCTATATCTCGATAAATAAAAGAGCTAGCGACGCGCGGACAAAAGCGTTCGAAATATTTATTTGTATTTTATTTAACTAAGGTTCATCATAATTGACCTAAAGTTAATAGTTAGGTCACCAGAAGCCATGAATTTGAAATATTCTATATTATAAAAAAACTTTTGACAGAAGCACGGTAGAGTAAAACAGATTTGACCACTATGTTTTCCTTGTCGAGACGCATCGAATGATATATTGGGTGACCTAGTTAGGTCATATAAAAAAATGTTTGACCTGAGGTCAGGTCAAGGTCAAATTTTAAATCGATTGATTTATTTGACAAGCCGAATACAATGATGAAAACGGCATTGCTCTACCTTGCTTTGGTAAAGAGTTATTGAAGAAAACTCATACGTGACCTGGGGGGTCACATGAGTTGACCTCGTAGAGGTAAAAGAACAACAATGTGACATAGGGCTTTGCATTTGGCACAAGAGTGGTGGATCTGGTGAAAATTGGTCAAATTTAGCAATTTCCTATGGATTTGTATGGGTTTTTCGTTTTTCCCCATTGACTTATAATGGGGAGGTCACGAAATCGACCTGACCTTAGGTCACTGACATGCAAAACGAGATACACGAATTGTAGTTACTTATCACCTGATGGCATCATGGGAGGTTCAAACCGTTTGGTCAATCACTTTGGCCGTGGCACGACCGCACACTTTTTGGAGGTGGAGTCACTTGAATTGACCTGGTGACCTGACCTGAGATGACCCGAGGTAAAACATTTCACACCGTGTGGGTAATGGATGCCCTAACAGCTGTGCCAAATTTCGCGGCGCTGTGCGCCGCCGTTAAAACTCCGGTGACAATGCCCCGTGTTCTATACAGAGTCGAGTGATCGTGTACAAAGTTGTGGGGTCATCGTCCCCCCCCCCAAGCTCCAAGGGGGGGGGGGGAGTTGCCACCATTGCCCCCACGGTCCCCACGCCCCTGGCTGTATGGTCGTAATTGTCCTGTGAGTTTCGGTGTAATGGTTGTTGACCTGATTGCAGCTGCAATATGTCTATCACCATCATCTATGTGGGTCTTGGAAAGCTGTTTGGTTGACAAAGCGTAGTTACAGAGATTATCCACACCAACCTACCTACATGCATATTTTGTATACTGTATACGCATACGTAGTGCATACTGTTCGACACGGCGGCACATGCTTCTCATGCAGTAGCACGCTGCACGGACGACACTATTGCGTCGCACCAGTGGAGTGGGACGGTGCAGTATATGTACAATGTACATACTGATGGCTTTTTAAACATTATTCGACTATTACTACATTTGAATCGGGCAATCAAGGACCTGTATTTCATTTTACAGAGGTTTCTTTGATACATTTGTGATATTTTGTCTCGTTGCGCTACTCCATTTGTGATTCGGCACCGTGTTACACAGTCGTGTCTGCGAAGCTATTTATGGGTACGGCAGCCTGCCTGGCGTGCGAATTATTTACTCCGACTCCTCTGTTGGCGCACATCAATATTGATCAAGCGGATGAATACGGAATTGCACAGGGTGAAATCCATTCGGCGAAACACCAGAATCCATTCAGGCCGCCAGGGAAGTCTTGACTTAGCGTACAAGACATCGCAGCGAGTTAGACATTGCGAGAGTCCTTTAGGACATGCACAAATTCACGCCCAGTTATAATGTTTGACAACATTTCGTTCAAGGAAGGCAAAAACATAGATCGTTTTTAAAGAATTGTACCCAATTTAAAATTAAAAAGAATAGTTATCTAGGACTAAACATTCACATGCAAATTTAATAGTCATCGAATCAGTAACAGGTTCAGATTAAAAGTAGTCAATTCTATTGCAGACAAAGTAATAAGTATTATTTTCAGGTAACCATTTACCTCTGCTGAGTCCGTATCAGATTATTCATTGAATAGTTGGCCGGCTCTGTGTCGGTTATTCATGGTTTTTATATATTTAACTTGACTCTTATTCTGACCTAAGCTCATTTGGTGGTTGACTGTTGAGTGGTAGCCTTTGTACAGCCACAGCAAGTCTTACGGGCTGTCTAGGTAGCCCCAGGTTGCCAAGACAGCCGATATGTCACGCCCACGATAATGGACGTGAAGTAAGCAAGTCTTACGGGCTGTCTAGGTAGCCCCAGGTTGCCAAGACAGCCGATATGTCACGCCCACGATAATGGACGTGAAGTAAGCAAGTCTTACGGGCTGTCTAGGTAGCCCCAGGTTGCCAAGACAGCCGATATGTCACGCCCACGATAATGGACGTGAAGTAAGCAAGTCTTACGGGCTGTCTAGGTAGCCCCAGGTTGCCAAGACAGCCGATATGTCACGCCCACGATAATGGACGTGAAGTAAGCAAGTCTTACGGGCTGTCTAGGTAGCCCCAGGTTGCCAAGACAGCCGATATGTCACGCCCACGATAATGGACGTGAAGTAAGCAAGTCTTACGGGCTGTCTAGGTAGCCCCAGGTTGCCAAGACAGCCGATATGTCACGCCCACGATAATGGACGTGAAGTAAGCAAGTCTTACGGGCTGTCTAGGTAGCCCCAGGTTGCCAAGACAGCCTATATGTCACGCCCACGATAATGGACGTGAAGTAAGCAAGTCTTACGGGCTGTCTAGGTAGCCCCAGGTTGCCAAGACAGCCGATATGTCACGCCCACGATAATGGACGTGAAGTAACTGTGAAGTGCTTATTTAATGATGCGTGACACCGTGACGAAAAGCTGATAAGGCTGTATGCTACACTAAGATACATTGGCTCGCTGGTAAGGCGTGTGAATATACGGGACGGAAAATTTGTTAAAGGCGAAGGAAAATTATAACTGTTCGGGCGTTGCTGCTTTTTCGGCTATGAAAACAAATATTACAGTGTTGATATCTACAGAGTTTTATCCCAAAATAATTTTCCTCTTTTATGGACACACCAGTAACAGCCACGACTAGTCATACTATGCCATATCGAAGACAATACTTTGGTGTACCTTATAGATTCAACCCGGGATGGGTGGTTCACTCTGTTTGAACGAATTATTTGGCACGCAAGATACTTTATTTTGAATGCTATTGTAATGCCGTTATTATAAGGTTTCATGTCGAAATCTGTCAGTTGCATAGATGAACAGAGACCATACAAATCTATTTTCCTCGTTGTTTCCCCATCATTTGACTGTTGCAGTATACTCCGACGTCTTCATTCATGAACCAAACTCGGACATATCACTGCACCAACTACTCCACTCCTGACAGCGCGGCCGGCCTCCATCGTCTCCGATTCGCGGCTGTCTTGCGCCACCCACGGACCGGCATGCGGCGCGCGCGGCATATCCCTATTGTTGATCTCTCGCGCGCGCGCCTGCCGCGGGCGACACTGCGCGCCTATTGAATTAGTTCCGCCGGCGGCTCTCTGTGGCTGATGGCCGCCGGGGAGCGCCTCGCAACGCTCTCTGATTTCGCCCGCTGTTCGATCGCGGCGCGGACCGCGGCCGAGGCCCGGTCGGCGGTTGCCGGACCTCGGACGTGGCGCGACTGGTGCTAATTTCCGGCTAGTTGCGCGATCAGCAGAGCTGTCCGAACTGATCTGCGGCACCGGCCGCGGCCCGGCGGGCGGCAGTGGAGATGCTATGGTGATTCAGTTACAGCGTGTTCTGGACACCAGTGCGCAGATACCAGAGGAAAAGAGTTCCTCGAGTTTATCTGCTCAGAGTTCCTCCGAGCAATGCGGTGACTTGCTCCAAGTAATGTTTGTTGGCTAGGTTTTATCGAGAAGTGGAGAGATGTTCTTGAGAAAATGTACCGTAAAAAACGCCTATACAGCCACATTCTCCTAACTTGGTTTGTGTTCAGCCCACGGTTCGTTGGAAGGGTTCGGAGGGCTAAAACTACGGGAGATGCACTATTGGAAAGCTGAGCTCACGCGGAATTCAGCGATGTAAATTTTTCACAAATCTGTCGAGGGCCTTTTTTTTAAATCGACATTTTGTCCGAATTCGCGCCCCTTTCGTTTGGCCAGGGCTATCGCGTATGGTATGGCGAAAATGCAGACCAATGGCATGTCTACCGATTCGTCATGCTCTGCGCGACAAGGTCTCATAGAATGCAAAGCCATTAAATTGTTTGGTTGGTTGCACGGCTGCATCAAAGCCAAGCGCTCCCGGTGTCGGCACTAAGGCGCACTCCCGACCGCGCCTCTCACGCAGAATCGCCCCTCGCGACACGCGAGCTGAGCACTGCGCGCCGCCGGCCCGGCTTACGGAGCGGGCCCTCGGCCATTCACGGAGAAACGGTACATCGCATGTTGAAAACCTCTTTACAATACAAGCTCTGTCCACTAGCTCAGCTATTCAAGGAGGTCGTGACAAATTTATAGCCACCTCCGATCGCTACAAATGGTACTTTTAGACAATTGTATGCACCATATTTGCCAAACGTAGCCTCTGACCGGGACTGGGCGCCGGCCCGGCCCGACCAACTTCGAAGCTGTACACGAGGTGCCGTCAGAGGCCACAGCACGGCCGCCGCCGGGTGTGTATCGAAATGCCCCTAGATTGATAAAGGCCAGAGCTTGTATTGGCCAATATTCATAAAGGCCCTGCGTTTAAAAGGCCCCAGGAATCATCTTGGCCAGAGGTTGAAAAGGGCAATTGGACCAAAAATGTCAAGACAGGGAGAATTTATACAGGCCAGAGCTTGTATTGGCCAGAGGTTGAAAAGTCCCGAGCTTGTATTGGCCAGAGCTTGAAAGGGCCATAGCTCGTATTGGCCAGAGGTTGAAAGGGTCAGAGCTTGTATTGGAAAGAGGTTGAAAGGGCCAGAGCTTGTATTGGCCAGAGGTTGGAAAGTCCAGAGCTCGAATTGGCCAGAGGTTGAAAGGGCTAGAGCTCGATTTGGTCAGAGGTTGAAAGGGCTAGCGCCCCAGCCGAGGTTGGCTAAGGAGGAGTCGGGAAGAATACCAGCGTGACCAATAGTCAGCGGCCACAAGACAGAGGGTGCGGAGCTTATGAACACAAACAACACAAACACTGTAAAATATATCCAGCTCCCCACGGATCGCGCTGTGAAGCAGATGCTGCAGCTCCCCGTGTTCGCCGGATTGTTAATGTCGGCAGGCTGCCGCGTGACCCTGGCTCGGGTCGTCAGCTGGTTAGGGCGCCGCAACTTGGCTCCGCGCCAGCCGACCCAGCCGCGGCTCCAGCCCCGGCCGGCGACAGTGACCTCTCAAGGTCACGTCTGCCTCGCTTTGCAGCCGACACTGTAACCGATTAATTTTCTAACCTTTGAAGAGCTTCAGTCACTTTTCGCTGACCATGCGTGACTCCGGTCTTCTTCCCTTTATTACTTCCCGCTGCGGGTTCGCTCATATCGTCAGCACATTATTAAAGCCGGTCGCAGCGGCCAAAACACCACAAATTCACTACATACGAGTTTTGTACCCATTGCCGATTTTTAGCACATATCAGCGACCATACCTCTTGCAACACAGATTCACGTTCACTCGCACTGTACTGCAGAAGAGAGCTGTCAATGGTAATACAAAAACGAGGCGGCCGTGACCTGGCACTGCCACGCGCGGAGTGCTGACCGGACGATCCGGCTCTCTTCCCGACTCCTTAGCCAACCTCGGCTAGGGCGCTGGCCCTTTCGACCTCTGGCTAATTCGAGCTCTGGCCCTTTCAACCTCTGGCCAATGCAAGCTCTGGACTTTTCAACCTCTGGCCAATACAAGCTCTGGCCCTTTCAACCTCTGGACAATACAAGCTCTGGCCCTTTCAACCTCTGGCCAATACGAGCTCTGGCCCTTTCAATATCTGGCCAATGCCAGTTCTGGTCAATACAAGCTCGGGACTTTTCAACATCTGGCCAATACAAGCTCTGGCCTGTATGAATTCTCCCGATCTGGGCATTTGTGGTCCAGTTGGCCTTTTCAACCTCTTGCCAATGTGATTCCTGGGGCCTTATAAATTCAGAACCTTTATGAACATTGGCCAATACTGCCTGTATGATTATTGGGGCGTTTTGAGTGCCCCCGCCGCCGTCCGGCTAGCCGGTCAGGGTCAGGTCATGACCGGTGGCGGCCGCGCTATGGCCTCTGACGTCACATCGTGTACAGCCTCAAATTTGGCCGTGCCGGGCCGGCGGCCAGTCCCGGTCGCAAATTCCCGAAGTATAGCGACCATTCGCACCTATTAATTTGATTGGTCGAATTCACTTGGATGTGACATCACAGTGACGTCACAGTCTCCCTACGTACCCTGTTATGTACGATATCGTGTGCACTGTGCATGGTGGGGTGTTTAAGTGCAGTGCGTAAAAAATACATGTCTTTCAAAATTGCTATTATCTTCTATTGGCGCGCCTCGACAGACGACAGGTAATAGAAAACCGAGTTTGAAATATAAACGCGTTTTCTGCTTTCTAAACACAGTTGTCGCACGTGTCAACTGAACTGACTTGCTCCGTGCTCGTTTCGTGGAATCTCTGGGTGGAAAATTACGTATGTACCGAATGAAAACCGGAAAATCCCCATACCATGGTGTATTGCCGCCGATCACGTACCTCCACTGAGACAACCTGCAACTCTGTATTTAAAATGCAACGGCCTTACCTTCTAATATTACGTATGCAATCGAAATAAATACGTATTATCGAAATATTCAGGGAATAATGAACACTTGCTATTTTGGTCGCCCGCCTGTTCTCAAGTATAAACAAAGCAGTATACATATAATACAGACGCCGAATATAAGCCTACCAATCTGACAACATGTAAACGGAGATCAAATGCACTTCTGCCTGACGACCGCGCCGTAACGAGACTACACTATATGTGTCAAATGGTGCGCACCGAGGCTAAGCGCATCACACACAGCGATCGCTTCGATTATTGTCGCGGCCCAGCATCCCATTCAGGGAGGTGCCAACCTCCCCCGGTGGTATAATGGACTCGCCCAGCAGTTTGACGTCATCCCTAATTCCGAGTGCGAATGGTCTTCGGGAATTTGCGTCCCGGTCAGAGGTTACGTTTGGCAAATATGGTGCATACAATTGTCTAAAAGTACTATTTGTAGCGATCGGATGTGGCTGGAAATTTGTCACGATCTCGCTGAATAGCTGAGCTAGTGGACAGAGCTAGGTTTTTCAACATGCGATGTACCGTTTGTCTGTGACTGGCCGAAAGCCTGCTCCGTAAGCCGGGTCGGCGACGCGCAGTGCTCAGCTCGCGTGTCGCGAGGGGCGATTCTGCGTGTGAAGCGCGGGTGGGAGTGTGCCTTAGTGCCGACACCGGGAGCGCTTGGCTTTGATGCAGCCGTGCAACCAACCAAACCATCTAATGGCTTTGCATTCTATGAGACCTTGTGCAGAGCATGATGAATCGGTAGACATGCCATTGGTCTGCATTTTCGCCATACCATACGCGATAGCCCTGGCCAAACGAAAGGGGCGCGAATTCGGATATAATGTCGATTAAAAAAAACTCGACAGATTTGTGAAAAAATTACATCACTGAAATCTGCGTGAGCTGAGCTTTCCAATGGTGCATCTCCCGTAGTTTGAGCCCTCCGAACCCTTCCAACGAACCGTGAGTCATGCTATTAGGATCTCCTAATGTCTTGTATGCTGAGTGTAACAGTGTAGCGAAGTATGTCTGAGCCTAGTCTGAGCCTCACTTCGATTTTAGACGGCAAACGTGAGCGTGACAATGTCGCATGAGCCGTGAACACCGGTATAACATAATAATCCAGCGTTGTTGACTATATTTAACCCGTCTACAAAGCGGCCAACCACGAGTGAAACATCTACAGTCTACACCGGCCGGCCATGGGCGAGAAAATGAGACAGCCCCACACCAGTCATGAAGCATGCGGCTCGAATCACGAGACCGCCTCACGCCAGCCAGTCAGCAGTAGGGCAAGGGCAGCGGCGATTGCGTGGCTCGATATTGTCCCGGCTGCCTCGGGCCCGGGCATGCGCTGGATAGTCCCTGAAATGGCTGGTGACAGCTCGATCTGTTCCGTCGTGATTCAGTCAGCCTGAACATGACACCGACCATTAGCATACGCTTCTGATTGGTGAGCCGCGCTTCACTGGTAAATAATGCAATATCGACCCGGCTGAGCCTGTACTACTGACCGTGACAAGGGGCCACCACGCAGCGAACTGCCCATTCACAGGCACGGTGATGGCTATTCCAGTTGCGTGTTTTGCTTAATGATCGGTAATTGATACTCAGCCGTGACGAATTGGCTGATAATTGGCACGTAACGAACGCGGGGCTGTGCAAAATGGGTTCACCGATCGAGCTTTCGTTAGCCTGTATATTAGGCTGTATGCAGCAGGTCAATACAAAAGTGCAGGCTCCATGTCTATCAGATCGCACCAGCCTGCTCGCCAAACAGAGGCAGGCAATGAAGCGTATTATATTAGGCTGTATGCAGCAGGTCAATACAAAAGTGCAGGCTCCATGTCTATCATATCGCACCAATCAGCTCGCCAAACAGAGGCAGGCAATGAAGCATATTATATTAGGCTGTATGCAGCAGGTCAATACAAAAGCGCAGGCTCCATGTCTATCAGATCGCACCAGCCTGCTCGCCAAACAGAGGCAGGCAATGAAGCATATTATATTAGGCTGTATGCAGCAGGTCAATACAAAAGTGCAGGCTCCATGTCTATCAGATCGCACCAATCAGCTCGCCAAACAGAGGCAGGCAATGAAGGATATTATATTAGGCTGTATGCAGCAGGTCAATACAAAAGTGCAGGCTCCATGTCTATCAGATCGCACCAGCCTGCTCGCCAAACAGAGGCAGGCAATGAAGCATATTATATTAGGCTGTATGCAGCAGGTCAATACAAAAGTGCAGGCTCCATGTCTATATCATATCGCACCAGCCTGCTCGCCAGAGGTAGGCAATGAAGCATATTATATTAGTCTGTATGCAGCAGGTCAATACAAAAGTGCAGGCTCCATGTCTATCAGATCGCACCAGCCTGCTCGCCAGAGGTAGGCAATGAAGCATATTATATTAGGCTGTATGCAGCAGGTCAATACAAAAGTGCAGGCTCCATGTCTATATCATATCGCACCAGCCTGCTCGCCAGAGGTAGGCAATGAAGCATATTATATTAGTCTGTATGCAGCAGGTCAATACAAAAAAGCAGGCTCCATGTCTATCAGATCGCACCAATCAGCTCGCCAAACAGAGGCAGGCAATGAAGCATATTATATTAGTCTGTATGCAGCAGGTCAATACAAAAGTGCAGGCTCCATGTCTATCAGATCGCACCAATCAGCTCGCCAAACAGAGGCAGGCAATGAAGCATATTATTTTAGGCTGTATGCAGCAGGTCAATACAAAAGTGCAGGCTCCATGTCTATCAGATCGCACCAGCCTGCTCGCCAAACAGAGATATAGGCAATGAAGCATGGTGGTCAACATTTGATGCAGTTCAAACTTTGCATCTCACTGAAGCACTAACGACTTCCGTTCTTCTGAAGTTTCCAGGTGCATTTTTCTCAGGATGTTCCAATATTCTCTTTTCTTATAGCTGCAAGGCCGAGCAAACTTGAAAGCGCTCACTGTCTCCTTGCCCCAATAAATAGTTCAGCCGATGTTGGTGCTGTATTTAAAGAGGAACCTTAGCCGTGCTTGAAGACCATATTGACGGTTCCACCAGCCTCATCACGGGCCATAAACATCATGGCCAGAGGCACTGGCAGAAGATGTGATGCTGCATCCATTTTGAAATGGCATCGATGCAAGTGGTCTAGAGAGCTATATAGGCCCGTCATATTTCGTCAGAATGTAGACATTTCACTACACACAAACAAATAATTATACCCATGGGTGTCTGTGGAGCCAAATGTCCCCATCAAGTTACTTCTCTAAAAGTGGCACCGGCCTTGTCGTGCACCCATTTAAAGGCTTGATTGACCTATCTCGCTGAGTTAACCTCCCATATTTATTTGCGATTGGTATGTTTCATATATGGGCAGGGGCAGGGGAGATTGAGATTGAACTGTAAGAATGACATTACCATTAGGATGCTTGTTTTTGCGCATATTGTGGTGCTGATATCAAAAGGGAAATATGCTTCTACGGTTACACAGTGCATATGCTCCCAGGACGAATCATTACACAAAACTGCTTTTGCTAGAAATGTTGATATTAGTCAATATTCGGATGACAATTGACGATAAGAGATTCAGATGTCACTGTGTGATGACAAGGATGTCATTACATCGAGGCAGGGGCGCAACCACGTCCAAAAAAGTGGTACGGACAAATTGGCGTTGGGGGCGCCATCGCTCAAGGGGGCAACATTGCTCTAGGGGGGCGCCATCGCCAGAAAACTCGCAATATCACAAATGCCATTTTTTGATGTAGTGTATGTATGTATGCACCTGTAATCTACTGTAGTGCAGAAAAATAATGCACCCATCCTGATAATCAATATGAGACCACTGTCTGACCCAGCCTCTCCGTAGGTGTGTGTGTGTGTGTGGGGGGGGGGGGGGGGTCTTTTTGTGGCAACAAAAAGTACCCTCATTCTTTTCCCTCCGCAGCTTTGGGCCGGTCGCCTTATTTTGGTATTCGAGCTCAAGAAATTCACTTATTTTCGGAGAAAAACAAACAAACGCGATATTCCGTATCATATACACATATAAGTAATATTAACCGTTTATCTCATACCAACTCGTAGGGGCGTCGCCGATAATTTTTTAGTGGGGGGTCGGCTGAAATGGAAAAATAGCCCCATTTTTGTCTGCTTGTATTTAAGCCGTTGCTGCATTTTTAATGTAGATTTCCATATTATAGTAGGTACCTGTTATTTAGCGCCGCCAAGCAGCGCGATTTTTTTGTTTGTACGGGTTTACCCGATAAAACCCAGAAATATAGGCGGTGGGCCTTGTAGAGGATAAGAGGGTAAACATTTTATTAATTAAATTCAGCGTTACGAGGAACCGAAGACGATGACGATGGCTTCGTTATGACGATGTCCATCGATGTGACGCCGCGAAGCGGCGTGACAATTTTAATTTTAGGTCGTTGAAAACGAAATTTTCATATTGGAACCAGACGGTGATTGGAGCCAAGCTTCGGGTAACCCCTTTTCCTGGTTGTACATCTCGGTATGACAAATATTGAAATGAAGGTAGTTTGCATATACCTACATTAGCCTCGGATAGTAAATCACGATGGCCGGTGGCAGTCAGCGCTCAATAGTACATATGATAATAATAACTATACATATGTACCGAACTGTAACAAACAACTGGTAACAGTGCAAATGGTTGGAAAGCAGCAAGAGGCAGAACGACTTTTCCGCGCATAAATGGTCCCTGTGGATCTGGAGGAGCCTGGTGGGAGTTGGCTTGGGGAGATGGTCCTGGCCTGGTCCCCACTATTAGCTCTTCGGTCCAGCAAGTTGGGCACCGCTAGAGCAGCTTCCGGGTGCCGATGTCCGCGTCCTTGCGTTCGCATCGCCTTTTTCTGAACTCGGCAGCATAGCTAGCTAAACATGTAGCCCGCTTGAAAGTTAATATTTGATGAAGGGATTGGGCCCTGTGGCCAGCAATTACCGCCAAGGAGAGAGAGCCTCTGACAGACACATAATGAAATTCATTTTCCAATTTCTAGGAGTACTACGCCACTGGTGCCTGTCTCACTGTACGCCACTCTACGCCACTGGTGCCTGTCCTGTTGGCGGTGCTAATTGCAAAACAAAAATGGTCGGGGGGGGGGGGGGGGGGGGGGAGGAGGGGACGGGACGCCTTCGGCACCCGTCAAAAACGATACGGACATTCCGTACTGTCCGTATAGGTGGTTGCGCCCCTGTATATGGGTGCTAATAATACCAACTGAGTTAGCGCAGCACACGTGTTGGGTGCAGAGACAGTGAACGAGGGTAAGCTGATCGGAAAAGTTTCAGTACTGAGCTTCTGCGCATGCGCGAACAGGTGCGCTTCGACCAATCGCGTTTCGCGCTTTACTTTTTTGGCTGCGTGCAAGTTTCTTCACGCGGTCCGCCATTGCCGCTCGTCGGTGGTACGGTGCAAGCTGGAGCCGTAATTATGTGCTGTGTGTTGTGCTCTTATGGTTCGTACCTGTGTCTGGACTTTACTCGAAAAACGCATGGTAACAACAATACTTAGTATTTGCATTGGGGCTTTACGACGACGCGAATTCTAGGCATGTCCGTTGAAGTCCACGCCGGCCCACGTTGACGTGGGAAGCCAGAAGCCAGCGCCAGTAGCCATATTTGATCCATGGAACATTGATGGAACAACCAGAGTTTGCTTGTGAGTGTTTATATGATAACTTAAGGTAGATAATATGTTATACAGGTGTAAAATCAGGGATATTTTTTTATTTTGATGGGAAGCCACTTTGATTCAAGATGGCTGCCTCCAGTGAGGAAAATCAACCCACATGCATTGTGTTCCTCTGCTGTAATTAGGAAATGTTTGCAACAGGCTTTGATAAATATTGTCAAATATGATCCTAGTATTTACGTTTACGTTATTTGTATTATATTTACAATAATTTGCATTTATTTGTATTAACATATATGTTTTTCATACATATGTTGAGTATGTATGTATGTTAACATTAATAATGGTGGGTATTCGTGGGACTGGTGCCACACATATTGCTCTAAACAATAACAAATAAATGCCACACGCGCCGGTTTGCAATTATATCCAAATCTCTACAAAAATCAGTATGATCTCTCATTAGTAGTCGGGTTAAATTATGGCAGAAGAACACTTTTGGCGTTTTTTTTAATCAAAAATCATTTTTGCAAGTTTTTTTGTTCATTTCGACGTTCGTGTTTGCCAATTGCCACGCAAATCAGGGACGTAGGCCACGGGGCCATCCCCTCCCCCTGAACGATCCAGTTTACACTAGATAAAAGTTTAACATTACGTCTATGAGCGTTGCATGGAAAGAATCGAGTTTGAAATATCTCTAGACTGCACCCCCCCCCCCTCGGCAGGTGAAACGATATTGTGGCCCCTCCATGAGCAAAATCCTGGCTACGTGCCTGAACTGAATTGATCGAAGTCCCCCCCCCCCCATGTCAAAATCAAATCCGCCGCCACTGCCCTCAGGATGCTGACGTGGGCCCTCCGGAAGTCACAGTAGGGCATCCGGAGATCGGAGTGGGCCCTCTGGATGGAGGCCAGAATGGGCCCTCTGGAGGTTGGCAAGGAGCAGAGCGGGCTATTTGAATGCTTGAGTGGGCTCTATGGAGGCCAGGGTGGGCCCTATGGAGGCCAGAGTGGGCTCTTTGGAGGCCAGAGTGAGCCCTCTGTAACCCAGAAAGTATGCCCTCTGGAGGCCAGGGTTGGCCCCTGGAGGCTAGCCAGAATGACCCTCTGAATGTCAGAGTGGGCCCTCTGGAGGGCCAGAGTGGGCCCTCTGAAGGTCAGAGTGAGTCCTCTGGAAGCCAGAGGGGCCCTCAAAAGGCCGACCAGACTGGGCCCTCCGGAGACCATGGCGACCCTCTGGAAACCAGATTGTGCCCTCTAGGGGGTGGCCAGAGTGGGGTCTGGGGATGCCATAGTTGGCCCTCTGGAGGCCCACTCCTGGACGTCACTGAGAAAGCCCTAGTCGATCTGAGGAAGCACGTAGCTTGGCCTGAAAAAGTATAGCTTTCTTATTTTTAGATTGAGGTTGAAGTTTATAGGCTAGCATTAGAGTTTTGGAAATTGCGATTGGAGCTTCAATCTACAACCAATAGCGTAGTCAAAGGGGGTCTAGGGAGTTATGACCCCTCCTGGAGGGCAGACTTGTGCTTGATTCCAGTGGAATCGAATCCGATTCCGGAATCGAATCCGATTCCGGAATCGATTCCTTTTGTACCGGAATCTGAATCGGATTATATTCCGTTGGCATCTGGGTGGAAGAGGAATCAGGTGGAATCAATCATTTTAAGAAAATTACGGAATCGGAGTCGGAATCGATGGCAATTTCAAGCGATGACGTTCTATTTTCGGGGAGAAATCACTGGCCATGAATATAAGCTTCCCTGAAGGAAATTTGTTCCGTTGTGCATGAATCGCTAAAGCAAAGTTAGGCGATGATTTGTTACTTAATGAGAGTCAAAACATGCTCAGCAATTCTACTTGTAAGTGGAAACATAGGTACAATGATATTCACTTATGACAATGGTATGTTTATTGTACCGTACATCCCATAATACTATATCTTGCAAAGCATTGATTTCCCTACGTATGTACCTATCATATTACAAATATAAGCTTGAAAAATGTCCATGCACCTTGGTTATTGGTAAGTCTAGATATTATATATCGTTTTGAACCTTCGTCAGACTTTTACCTACTTTTTTATAACTATCACGAGTTTGCAGCACAGGCCAGTTTTTCAACAAACTTCATGAAATTATTTGAAGTTTGTATATATAAAAATAGCCATATTAAATATAGCTGTGTAATATATTCAATATGTCGATTAGTGTCATTCTTGTCATTCGTGTCATTTGTACAAAATGTAGGAATGGTCGGAGATTTTTGAGGCAGCCAGTATAATCAAATTGGAATCAATGGAATCGGATTCGGAATCAAGCTTTTTAGGTGCCCTGTAAGCGGACTCGTATTCGATTCCTCTAATAAAATATATATTGGAATCGGAATCGGAATCAGTCCCAGCTGGCTTGGTATGGAATCGGACTCGATTCCGCTGAATCGGAATCAAGCACAAGTCTGCTGGAGGGTAACTGTGGTCGGCTTGACGGGGCCTTTTATCGGACTGAGAGGGCCCTCGGTCGGCCTGAGAGGGACCACTATTCAGATTTGACCCCCCCCCCCCTCCCCCTCCCCTGGCAAGATGGGTTCGAGACGCTTCGGTGCTCGTTATTTGCTCCTGGCGGGGATGACCTGCGGCCGGTGGCAGTGGCCGTGTTCAAGGTCAGATGAAGCGAGCCGGGCGGACCGTCCTCAGTCGTTAGGAGACGTTAAACTTTCGCCTCTAAATTCTGCCGGTGACTGAAATTGCGCGATGGTATGGTGGAGTCCGGGCCCGCCCAACAAGGTTAGCTTAGCGTGGGTCCTGATCTCGGAAACCTATCCCACCAATACAGTTATAACACAAAACTAAACAAAAGTTAAGAAAATGGTCGGTCGTAGGCTCGGCCAAAAACTTGGGTTTGAGGCGCCGTACAACGCAAGTCAAAACTCATGTGACTGTTTATGTTTGAGAACTGATTTAAAACAAACTACTTTGTACATACCTATTCCCTATATTTTATCTTACAAACATAAAATGTATATTTTTTCCCCTGATTGCAGTCGTTTGGGGAAGCCATGACGCTGATATTAACCACCTTGGATCCGTCTTTGTTCGGCCCTCCAATCGTTTCGAAAAATCGACACCGCTGGTTGTACTTATTATGTGTTGCCTATCCCCTGTTCAACAAGCTTTCACTGACGCTCCACCCTCCCGCTCAACAACTTTTCGCTGACACGTCCCCCCCCCCCGCTCAACAACTTTTCGCTAACGCTCCACCCCCCCCCCCCCCGTCAACAACTTTTCGCTGGCTGCGACCACTCGGCTCGATCCCGTCCCCTCCGGCGAATTTCAAAGGCGTGGCGGAGCCCCTGTGCAATGGTTATCCGTAATGTTTGAAGCCCACCGTTCCCTCTTGGAACAAAGACAATATTTCCTCACCAGACCAAAATGGATACAAGCTGCACCTTGGTAGTGCTGTATATCTGTTAATTTTTAACTAATTCGTGTAAACAAAAAGGTATGTTACCTGTGTTTCAGAAACTGCTCTGAAGCAGTCAACAGCTATCCTCAAGGAGAAGCGGTTCAACGAAACGTCTGAACCGAAGGACGGAAGCCCCCACCTCCTGAAGTCGGGTGAATGCTATACAGTACGGTGGAGGGCTCGCCATGCTATGAATTTGTGGATACCGATCAGGCGGTGTTGGGATTCGTCGTGCTGTCGCACTCGCTGCTAAACTGCAGCTTCACCAAAGATACCGGGCGATGGGGTCGTTCATTCAGCGATACGTCTGAATATCCGAGACGGCACGCCGCGCCGGTGCTGGACAAGGTCCTCAACTTCGTGCAGCGGCTGCAGTAAGTTACACCGTCCCCTCAGTAGCCTTGACCTGCGTGCGTCGACAATTACCGGAGCTCATCGTTGCATCGTTACCTGCGTTGCGTTTCATCGATGCATCGTTAATGTATGCTTAGTCTTTCATCTTTAATAAAGTTCGCAAAAATCAAAGAGTGACTGATGCAGCTCGTCCCGAAAGAGGTCTCGGTGATCCCCTACAGAATGCTGTGCTGTGTCGACTGCTGGTATATTTCGATCATCCATTTAACGCACTAATCATACGCTTTTGGTGTTTTTCTGCATTATGTAATCGATGTAGCTTCTGTCTCGCACCCTAAGCTTTTATATCTGCGGAATGCGTTATAAAAGCTATTTGCATAAAAGTGCATGATTATAATTATTTTACAGCAGGCTTCAAGAGACTATCTTAGGCACAGTTCCCAAGGCCGCTTGTTGATGCATGCGTTGTAAAATACATTTTAATCCGGTGTATTGTCATACACAATATTTCTTCGAGCCGTATTTGTGCGCTACACCCTGCTTTCTAAATGAGTGTTCCCAACCACCCTTTAGGGTGGACTGGTTTTTGGCTCTGGTGAGCCGATGGGTGCAATTGGGGCTTTCAGCCGAAAGGGGTGCTATTTTTTAACAAAAAGGCTAATTGAGCCAAAAGGGGTACCGTGAGTACCATAAAGGGGAAAGGGTGTTGACTAACACCCGTAACGATGCTGCAATGAGCCAGCACAGTTATGCCACTCTTATTAAGAGTGTTAACGGAGCTGAGAAGGTTGAGTGACACCACATGAAGACGAGCCAAATGGTTGAGAAGTCACCCATAATGTCGTTATGGGGTTACTTGACACCCATTAATAGTGTCTTTTTTTAACTTAAATTACCGCCATTATGGGTGTGATCATTTTGTGTTGTGTGTAGGCTTTAGACCAAGTACGGTCATCAGATATCTTGATAATGAACACAGGAAAGGATGAAGAGCGCAGCATTTAGATGTGAGGTTACGTAATCGACCAATGTCAGGTGATCAATTCTGAACATTTGTCTGTTTTATTTCCGAATATTGTCCCTTTGCCAGTTCATTTGTCTAGACCGGTACCGGAAGGTTGCCAGCCCCAATCATGCCCATATTCTTCGTAAAGAAAATGAATGGAAGGTAAACACTGGATTAAAGCCCTTCGATAAACCGATGCTTTTTCCGAATTATTTTATCTAGTGAAGGTTGTTCAGGACCAAAACATGCCACCTCGATGCAGGGGCGCAACCACCTATACGGACAGTACGGAATGTCCGTACCATTTTTGACGGGCGCCGAAAGCGCCCCCCCCGGACCATTTTTTTTATCAATTAGCACCGCCAACATGACAGGCACCAGTGGCGTACAGAGTATACGGTCATGCAGGGCATGACCTGGTCCTTTGAACCAGAGGCGCCCAGCCCCCTCCGATCAGTGACGGCGCCCCTCCGGCCAGTGACGGCGCCCCTCCGGTTAGTGACGACGCCCCTCCGGCTAGTGACGGCGCCCCCTCCGGTCAGTGACGGTGCCCCTCCGGCCAGTGACGGCGCCCCTCATACCAGTGACGGCGTCCCTCCGGCCAGTGAAGGCGCCCCTCCGGCCAGTGACGACGCCCCTCCGACCAGTGACAGCGCCCCTCCGGCCAGTAAAGGCGCCCCTCCAGCCAATGGCGGCGCCCATCCGACCAGTGACGGCGCCCCTCCGACCAGTGACGGCGCCCCTCCGGCTAGTGACGGCGCCCCCTCCGATCAGTGACGGCGCCCCTCCGGCGAGTGACCGCGTCCCTCCGACTAGTGACTGCCCCTCTCCGCCCGTGACGGCGCCCCTGGCCAGTGCCGGCGCCCCTCCGGCTAGTGACGGGGTGGGGGTGGGGACGCCTCTTCTTCCTTACGGTGCGGAAGGAGAGGCGCCCCGCTCCCTGCAAAATTGTCGCCAATATTGATGGCGCCCATCATGCCTCAAGGCAATGACCTGGTCCTTTGTGAATTTCTGCACACGCCACTGACCGGCACTCCTTTGAATCGGACAATTAGCACTCCTAGAAGTAAATGGCGACTTAGGAACAGCATAGGCGCCACTAGAAGCAAATGCCGCCCCCATGGAGCAGAACAGGCGCCCTACAGGACAATAAGCAAATGCCGCCCCCACGGGGTAAAATAGGCGCCCTCTAAATTGGACAAATCTTCATTGTCCATAAACAGCTAATGCCGCCACCCATTGAGAAAAACAAGCGCCCACTAAGTCGGACAATGGGCTTCCTTAGAAGCAAATGCCGCCCCCATGGAGGAGAAAAGGCGCCCTACCGGACAATAAGCAAATGCCGCCCCCATGGTTTCATACACTGGCGGATCCGGGGGGGGGGGGGCATCAGGGGCAACTGCCCCCCCCCCTCCCACAGGAATCTGGGGGGGGGATTCAATACAAGTATCCCCCCCCGTGCGTTCCCAATTTATCGCAAAATCGTACACAAATTATCTTTGCAGCAGTCAAAATCAAACTAGAGCTATCCACAGTCTAAAACCGGAAAATTTCGCTCCGCTTCGCGGCATGACACAAGTTTCGCAATTGCTTATACAAATTTGGAAAATGGGAAAATGAATTCCATTAAGTGTGTCAGAGTCTATCTCTCTTCTTGTCGGTAATTGCTGGCCACAGGGCCCAATCCCTTCATAAAATATTAACTTTCAAGCGGGCTACATGTTTAGCTAGCTAGTCTGCCGAGTTCCGAAAAAGGCGATGCGAACGCAAGGACGCGGACATCGGCACCCGGAAGCTGTTCCAGCGGAGCCCAACTTGCTGGACCGAAGAGCTAATAGTGGGGGCCAGGCCAGGACCATCTCCCCAAGCCAACTCCCACCAGGCTCCTCCAGATTCACAGGGACCATTTATGCGCGGAAAAGTCGTTCTATCTCTTGCTGCTTTCAAACCATTTGCACTGTTACCAGTTGTTTGTTACAGTTCGGTACATATGTATACAGTTATTATTATTCAAATGCACTATTGAGCGCTGACTGCCACTGGCCATCGTGATTTACTTTCCGAGGCTAATGTAGGTACATGCAAAAACTACCTTCATTTCAATATTTGTGATACCGAGATGTGCAACCAGGAAAAGGGGTTACCTGAGGCTTGGCTCCAATCACGGTGTGGTTCCAAAATGGAAATTTCGTTTTCCAGGACCTAAAATTTAAATTGTCACGCCGCTTCGCGACGTCACATCGGTGGACATCGTCATAACGAAGTCATCGTCTTCGGTTCATCGTAGCGCTGAATTTAATGAATAACATTTTTACCTTCTCATCCTCTACAAGGCCCACCGCCTATATTTCTGGTTTTTTTCTTCAGGCAAACCCGTAAAAAAATCGCGCTGCTTGGCGGCGCTAAATAACATGTACCTACTATAATATGAAAATCTACATTAAAAATGCAACAAAGGCTTAAAATACACGCTGACAAAAATGGGGGTATTTTTTATATTTCAGCCGACCCCCAATTAAAAAATGATGGCGACGCCCCTGCGAGTTGGTATGAGAGAAACGTTATTATTAGTTATGTGTGTATATGCTACAGGATATCGCGTTTTTGTGTTTTTTTTTCTCTCCAAAAAAATAGTGAATTGCTAGAATACGAAAATAAGGCGACCGGCCCAAATCCGCGGAGGGGAAAAAATGGGGGTACTTTTTCCACAAAAAGGTCCCCCCCCCCTACGGAGAGGCAGGATCCGCCAGTGGTCTCATATTGATTATGGAGATGGAGGCATTATTTTGCAGTACTACAGTAGATTACAGGTACATACATTACATACACACATCTAAAAAAATGACACATTTGTGATATTGCGAGTTTTTTGTTTGGCGATGGCGCCGCCCTTGTGGGATGGCGCCCCCAACGCCAATTTGTCCGTACCACTTTTGTGGACGTGGTTGCGCCCCTGGCTCGATGTAATGACATCCTTGTCATCACACAGTGACCTCTGAATCTCTTATTATGTCAATTGTCATCCGAATATTGACTAATATCAACATTTCTAGCAAAAGCAGTTTTGTGTAATGACTCGTCCTGGGAGCATATGCACGTTTAACCGTAGAAGCATATTTCCCTTTTGATATCAGCAACACAATATGCGCAAAAACACGCATCCTAATGGTAATGTCATTCTTACAGTTCAATCTCAATCTCTAATAATGCCATCTGAATAATAAATGGAAAATTTCCAGCTAAGCCTTCGCTGTAGCAATTACATTATATTTCCCCCGCTGTGTGCACAAGAAGTGTGCTGAAGTCTTCTGTGAAGACGCCAATCAATGATGTTCCGATAAGTATACACTAAGCCAAGCAATGTGGCACAGATATACCGAGCTGGAGCTATATTTGTCAATGGGAGAAACGCACGCACGGTCAGCAGGCCATCATTAGAGCCGTGACTGGTGTGACTCGTTAACCTTTGAGCCTCACCCACGGCCACCGTTGTCGGCCAACCGTCGCCTCCGCGGCGCACACACCTTCCGAGAGCACATACACACACACACACACACACACACACACACACACACACACACACACACACACACACACACACACACAGCCTGGCGGCGCGATGGGCGCGGCGCGCTGAAAGCGTGTCCCGGCGGCCGTTCCGGGAACGCGGCGTGCATCACCGCTGCCAGCCGCTGCCAGCCGGATTATGTCGCACCCGAGCGGTGCCGGCGAGCTGCCTCCGCCGTGCAATTATGACGCCTGACAGAATCAGTCCGCGCGACCGAGCAAAACACGGCGCGGCCGCGGCGAGCGGCGGCGCGCCGTCCGGGAGCTGTTCCGGCGCCTTGATTAGGCGTGTACGCAGGCGCGCGTGTGATGACGGCTGACCGGCCGCCGCCGCACCTGGGCGGCGGCGGCGCGGCCGGTCAGCCGTCACAAAGGGCCGGCAGGTGAGCCGGCTCCCACGGCCGATTGGCGCTATTAGTGGCCTGAGGTGGCCTGCACGGCGGGAACACGTAATGGACGGCGAACGGCGCAAGACGCCGGCCCACTGCGGTCTCGGCGTGGGACGGCGAACGCCGCGCGACCGGCCGGAATATGGCGCAGTGCCGCTCCCTGGTAGCGGCGAGGTGAAAGGAGGGCTTTGTCGCGCGCGTGATGAAAATGTTATGCAAATTACGGGTTATGCTAAAGGTCATCTGCTTTCGTTGCTTTTGTTATGTTATTTATTTTGCCTTTGCGACTACTAATATTTGTAATAGGGATGTCGAGGATAAAAAGGCGATGTTATGGTAACTTGTAATGCAAAGTTCTGTGCCATTACCCAGTTACAATTGTTTTGCAAACCTACATTTTGTGAAGAAGAAACCAAGCGGCCCTCTGTGTTTGTCAATTGATTATCAATGTATCCATCCTTATCAGGAAGTCTATTTTATATTAAATTGGCTCGTATTTTTGCCAGACTGGTTTATCTGCTTTTTCAATTAGTTCCATACTGCGAGCTGAATTCTTGTCATGTCCGATATCATGATTATTTTGATTGAAAATATAGAGGGTAGCTTAATCTTCCAAGACAAATATGATCAATATATTTCTATGAATTCAGCGAAATTATCAACTCGCGTTAATCATAACAATATAATTGCAGAACCTACCGGCGAGTTGGTATTGCCAAAGGGATATCATAATATTTTTTTATTCGTATATAAATTGTCATGTAAATTGAACATGCCGAACATGCCGAAAGACAACTGTTTAAACTTCTTTTGCTTCGCTTTGCCTGTTTTCTGAGGAGCAGTGCGACAGGCGGCAAACAAGTTTGTCGTTACAGTGCGCTGGCCTTCGGAAATGCCTCTGCTGAAGATAGGCGCGCTTCTATCGCGCCATTCAGCAGGACGCTCAGGGTCTGCGCCCAGTTCAATAATGTTTTATCCTCAATTTGGCCGGTCCTCGACGGACATCAGGCGGCTCTGGTAAACATCGTTGACGACGCATCGCGGCAACTTCTCGCGTTCATTTCACCGGAAGGGGCGTTAATCTTCGGGAGGAGGCGCAGTGACTTGGCATAGTGGCGCTTGGTCTTGGCCGTCAACCGTCTAACAACAGGCAACAAATGGCGAGATTGGTAGCCATTTGCTGCGAAGGAAATTCACTTTGAATACCATCCGGAGGTTTCTCCCATAAATGGCTCGATGCTGACATTAAATTAAAGGTCACCGTAAAAATGTCGTTTCCTTTCATGTGCCGATGAGGTCATGGGTGGAGCTTTTCTTAAAAAGTTGGTGGGGCAAAATGTCATATTGGCTGGGTGCAGGCACGTAGCCAAGGGGGGGGGGGGGGGGGGGGGGCGGGCGGGCGGGCGGGCGGGCGGGCGGGGGCGGCCGCCCCCCCTGGAGGCCAGGAGGGCCTTTTTCGGCGCGCGAGGGCCCTTTTCGGCGCGCTGCGCGTGCCGAAAAGGCCCGACGAGAACGTGCGAAGCGCGATATCATGGGCTTTTTACCATGCGAAGCGTGGTCTTTAGAGAGTTTAGAGGACTTCAGAGGCCCTTTAGGGCCACCAGAGCCCTCTCTGAAAGACCAGAGGGCCCCTTGGACGTTCAAAAGAGCCCTGTGCATGTCAGAGGGGCCCCTGGCCAGACCGATAGGGCCCCTGTCCAGACTGATAGGGCCCCTGAGCGGGTCAGAGGGGCCCCTGATCACGTCGAATGGCCCCTGAACACACAGAATGGGCCCCTAGCCAGCACGGAGGGGCCCCAGGGCAGGTCAGAGGGCCCTCGGAGCATGTCGCAAGGCGACAAAGCAGCCAGCGCAGTCCCTTGCCAGGTCGGCAGGGCCCCTTATAACGCTAGGGGCCCCTGTAGATACCATAGGGCCCCTGGAAAGTTAAAAGGGCCCCTGTGCAGATCGGAGGGGCCCCTGACCAGACTGAAAGGACCCCTGGGCGGATAAGAAGGGCCCCTGAACATGCCGAATTGGCCCCTGACCAGCACGTAGGGGCCCCAGGGCAGGTCAGAGGGCCCCTTGAGCATGACGGCAGGGCGACAAAACAGCCAGCGCAGGCCGACCAGAAGAGTCGCTGGGCAGATCGGAGGGCTCCTGGGCAAGTCAGAGGGGCCCCTGGCTAGACGGAAAGGGTCCCTGGGCCGGTCGGAAGCCTCTTGAACATGCCGGATGAGTTTCTAGCCAGACTGGAGGGGCCCCTGGGCAGGTCGGAGGGGCCCCTGAGCAGGGGCGGCGGATTGCGGGGAGCAGGGTACCCAAAATGCCCCCCACTCGAAAATCCTGGGGGGCATAAGGGTAATTTTGCCTCCCTCCCCAGAATTTAGCCTGCTCAATCTGGGGAAAAAAATTACCCTTCCCCTCCCCAGGATTTTCAACTGGTGGGGGGGATTTTGGGTACCCTGCGCCCCGCAATCCGCCGCCCCTGCCCCTGAGCATGTCGGCAGGGCGACAAAGCAGCCAGTGCAGTCCCTGGCCAGGTCGGAAGGACCTCTGAACAGTCCGAATGGCCCCTTGACACACAAGAGGGGCTTCTTGGAAGGTCAGAAGAGTCTCTGGTGAGACCGGAAGGGTCAAAGCACGTAAAGATCCCAGATGAAGATTAAATACAAAGAGGACTTACTCAACAATACAAATATTGAAAGCGGAGCTTTTGGGTATATTGTAACACCCTTTGTCAGGGTGCTACAATATACCCGAAAGCTCCGATTTTAATGTTTCCTGTTGATTAAGCCCTCTTTGTATTATATATATCAGCCACTGCACATCATGTCTTTTCGCTTCGCGAATCCCAGATGAGTCCCTGAACAGGTCGGAAGGGCATTGAAAAGGTCAGAGGAGGCCCTGGACGATCTGAAGGGATCTTGGGCCTTCAACAGTAAGAATACAGTACAGGGAATAAAACTCAATTTTCGCGCCGCTCCGCGGCACAATTTAACTACAAATTCAATTATATGCGGGTTAGGAAAAAAACGCCCCGTTTCTCGGCGCATTTATGTGTTATGTTGCTACTTTCCTATATAATTGGGCAAAATAGTTCACTTTACCACTTTTTTACCGCACTTTTAAACGCACAATATAGCAATTGTAGAGGTCCGCACCATACGCAATGCGACGCATTGATGAGAAAGCATATCCAGGGCATGAAACTCAAATGTTAGCGCCGCTCCGCGGCGCAATGTGTTCAAGAGTTCCAGGTCTTGAGCTTACAAAATATTCCAAGTTTGTATAGCTGATTACAAATTGGTGTCGCTGTTTCCAAAGTTGATATGGCAGTTCGCTAAATCCAGCTCCTAAAAATTGGTCTGGCCCATGCCATACCTGTCATACTGCATTTTCCATCCTTGTAACGTGCCTTTTCATATTTTGTTTTGGGAGGGGGGGGGGGCCTTTCAACGCTCGGGAAGGGGCCCTTTCGAGGCGCCGCCTCCCCCCCCCCCCCCTGGACGAAATCCTGGCTACGTGCCTGGATCCTGGCTACGTGCCTGGCTACGTGCCTGGCTACGTGCCTGGGTGTTTTGCATGGTTGAAGTTAAAATTGACCATTTTAACACCAGGAAACCTTCAAATCTGATACAAGTTGGTGGGGCAAACCACAAGTTGGTGGGGCAGTGGCTCCACCATTTGAATAGAAAACTCCACCCGTGGATGAGGTTGCAGCATTAAACAAAAAACACACAATCACAATATTTGAACCCAATACGCTTTGTTATGGAGACGATCAGGACAGTGACTATTTTGGGAAATATTTACGGAGGAAAGAGGTGACGTAGTTGGGACAGTACTATAAGGATGTCGCAGCACTTAACCGAGGGGCTCGAACGCGGACATGAAACGCTTGATTTTATTAGCTGAGATCCGACAAAATTAGATTTGGTTTAGCAGGCTTTAATCCTTTGTGTGATGGAGAGACGAGCTCTTATTTGAAACAGATAATTTCGTAGCCGTCTTTGGCTTACATGGTTTGATGGTTTGTTGCAGTGCAGGACAACATGCAGCGTGCCGGGACCTGCAGAATGCGATAGACTTCAGATTATAGTGTAGACTACAGCGGTGCTGTATACGTGTGTGCTGCCAGGGCTATCATCGTGAATGCGACCCAGCATAAACGGGTTTCTTGGAACGGCAGGTGTTTCATTAATGCCGCCCGGAATGGGCGTCAGTATGTCGTCAGCACTGGACTGCTGCATACTGATCGGTAACCCTTTGGCGCCACCGAACCCTTGCACCCATGAACCCTTTGGCGCCACTGGACAGAATCAGTGATCACTTCACTAAGCTTCATTAGCTTAAGCTTGGCCTTCAAGGTCGCTGGAAACATTATTGCTGCACAAATCACCGGCATTTTAAAGCGGTATACTGTTGAGATGTATGGAGCAAGGTAGGTATTTCATGTCAATAGTTGCAATATGCCATATTTTATGTCAATATTCTATGCCAATATGAGCGATGTTACTGGCCACAAATGGGTCACCCCAAACCACCACGATGGTACTGGACAGTACCTATGTCCGAGAGACACGTCCCCGTGTATCTCACAAATTTGCATCATGTGACTTGCCCCACTAACTAGTAACTACGCCGGCAATAATCCGTTTACCAGACCAGACACAAATGTTGATTCTGAAGCTGTCAACCAGCCGTGAAAAAACGACTTGCATGACAAGTTAGCATCCTTTGGGATCTGTTCTGTGTACAGCATGCGTGCACAACGCTGACGTAATGATAAATACTGCGCCGGTGAACACCTTTGTGTTGCGGCACAGTCTAGCAATGTGTGTGCCGTAGAATAGCACGCTGTCTGAATATTTACAGTTGACAAGAATGCGGTACACATAACGGTACTGCGCTGTAAACAGCTATAGTCGCACTTCTGTTATGTTACTTCTGTTTGTTGCACTTCTGTTATGTTTCTGTTACGCATTAAAAAAAAGTGTAGTAGCTAAGACATATTGTTTTTATTTCATGCCACTTGGGTAAGTACTAAATGCTGCAATGATGCATGATTGTCAGCTCGAAACGCTTCTGTGGATGATGATAGCATCTAAATCTCAGCTTTTTCGTTAGATGAGACTTCCAGGGCGTGGCTCAATTCGCTCTGTTCATTGCCAATTCGCTCAATTCGCTCTGTTCATTGCCAATTCGCTCAATTCGCTCTGTTCATGGCCAATTCGCTCTGTTCATTGCCAATTCGCTCAATTCGCTCTGTTCATTGCCAATTCGCTCAATTCGCTCTGCTCATTTCCAATTCGCTCAATTCGCTCTGTTCATTGCCAATTCGCTCAATTCGCTCTGTTCATTGCCAATTCGCTCAATTCGCTCTGTTCATTGCCAATTCGCTCAATTCGCTCTGTTCATTGGCTGCGGGAGTGACTCGGGATATTTTGGCCTCGGCTGCGGCCCGGACTGCAGAGGGAGCCTGCCTGCAGCCCGCTAGCCTGCCGCGCCGCCGGGCGGCGATTCACTGCCGTGGGGACTTTTGCCGACGGGCAGAGAAATATTGATGCGCCGTGGACACCTGGTTAGAGTCGGACGCTCCACGCCGTCCTTAGGAGCCATTTTCCGGTGTTTGTGGCAGGGCGATGTCACTAATTGGCAGCGAACTTTATAGCGGGAGAATGGGACCAATTATTTGATTGTCTTTGACGCACGCGAGGTGGCGGGCTAGCTTTGATGCCAGCTCGCTTTTACTGTCAAATGGATGGAATGAAAGTGATAAAAACAATGATGAGATTTGTGTTATTACATTCGTTTCAATGTAAAGCTTCGACGACGCCTACGGTGTACTGTTATGCAAATGCATCGATGATTATGTGCGTTTTTAAGCATTTTGAGCACGGGGAAACAATCACGAAAATTAACAACGATCCTATTGAACTGGGCTCATTAAAACGCATGTGTCCAAAAAAATTCCGCTGCACTTCATCGCCTGTGGCCTTTCTATGTATGGATTATTGTCTGCAATGATGGACAGCATATTATTACTTTCGCATACCACGAGCTTCAATAATATAATTAGCAAAATTCCTGAGAAGCTAAGTAGGTTAGGTGGGCACGTTCAAGGTCCAGAACATAACTGACGGGACATTACTTGAACTGCTGTTTTGTGTAAGTGCCTTGAAACGTTTTGAAGAAGTATAAAGCATTCCATTATGTGACATGTCGGAGAGTGACTTGACATCAGCCTTGATATGTTACCGGGGAGAAAGTCAGCCATATAAATTACCCTATTCGTACGAATCTCATTTTAAAGCATTTCCTCGTCCCAGATGGAAACCCAAGACCACCAGGAATCTAGAACACCTCCATACATCGTCTCAGACGTCCGCTCACTGGTTGCAAACCTGTGTGTTTTTATTCTTCATGAGTCGTGTGCAGCTGTTGTCAAGGAATTGAACACAAGTTGGCTTCTTCAGATCTCCCATATTTCTGGTTTACTGCCTGATTTCGACTGATACCCACTACTCACTGCCGAGCAGTGGCATCGCTCCGACATAAGATACGGCCTTGGCACTATCCACAGAATCTCTCGTACAATAGCGTGGCCAACGTAGCGATATGCATGTGTCGGGGCTCTGGCCGATGCCCGAGAGCGTGTGTGAGCGGGGCGGCGGCACGCCACACCGGTGGCGGAGACGGTGCCCGCCGGCCATGCCACTGATTGGCCCACCCCGAATAAACACGCACTCGTCAGCGGCCGGCCCGTGGTCCAGCTGCCCGCCGCGGCCGGTCCGCCGCGCCGCCGCGCCGTCCGTACACGGGCATTGCCCGGGCTCTGCTCGTATCGGCATCGCGCGGCAGCCGAGCGGGCACGGGACGGCCGCCCGGGGCACAGCGCAGCTGCGGGCGGCCGCGCCGGTCACGGCGGTGACAGGATGTATTATTGTATTGTACACACGTATGTTGAGGTGGGCCGTTCCGGAAATCGGCTGTCACGCCGACCTGAGGCCAATTTCACAAAGAAGTTAGTAATTACACATGTTTGCGATTACAAACGCAAGACAATATTTCAAACTTCACAAAAAGACATTTCACAAACATTCACCACCTCTGAATTACCGATTGTAAATAAAATTGTAAACACAAATGTTAGTACAGCAGAAACCTTGAAATCAAGAACGTTTGTATTAAACTTGATGCTAATGACAAATAATTTGATTGTTAACAAATTTATTTGACAAATATTTACATTGTGGGTATTTTTTTATTCAGAATAAAATTAGTTATAGGGAGAATCTTTTAAGTAACATTTCATCGGAATGCAAACTGAGGCCTATTTCACAAAGAAGTTAGTAATTACACATGTTTGCGATTACAAACGCAAGCAAATATTGCAAACCTCACAAAGAGACATTTCACAAAACATTCACCACCTCTGAATTACCGATTGTAAAGACAATTGTAAACACAAATGTTAGTACAGCAGAAACCTTGAAATCAAGAACGTTTGTATTAAAATTGATGCTAATGACAAATAATTTGATTGTTAACAAATTAATTTAACAAATATTTACATTGTGGTTTATTTTTTTATTCAAAATAAAATAAGTTATAGGGAGAATTATCTTTTAATTAACATTTCATCGGAATGCAAACTCTGATCGTAGAAATACATCTTGGTAAGCAAATAGAGTAAACAGAATTTGGCCATTCACCGGGTGGCGGAGCATAACTACTCTTAAAAGAAAGATCGTTGAATTTCTCGACAATTTTTCATATAACCTAGCCGATTTCCTACGTCGTAAAGGGTGAAGGTTCACTGCACATTGCACAAGACATCGTTGACCGCTGCAATTATATCGCCATGTGGTTTCTCCGCGCGGAGGCGCCCGTCACAGCGCAATCGGTAAGGTGCACTGTGACTGGACTTCAAAACTGGAGATCCCTGTTCGAATCTCTCGGGAAATAACTTGCTTGGCAGCAATACCTATGTATAACTAAACCATCACCCTAACGACCTCGACAACGTAACAACCTCACCAAGAAAATAACCTGAACAGTCAAACAATGTCAACTATCAATGCAGTTTCTGAAATTCAGAACCCCTGACCCACTGGAATTACTAGTTTGTAATTGCAAACATTTCCTCACTTCCGTCAACCTTTGAGAAATAGAACATGTGCAATTGCAAACATTTTTACAAACAATATCTTTGTAAACTATTTTGTAAATAGTAAATTGAGATTTACTGCCCTGGGGTTTTGTGAAATCCAAACTACAAACATGTGTAAAAATTATTTGTAATGACAAAGAAATTCTTTGTAATTGCAAACTTTTTTGCTTTGTGAAATTGACCTTAGATCGTAAAAATACATCTTGGTAAGCAATTAGAGTAAACAGAATTTGACCATTCACCGGGTGGCGGAGCATAACTACTCTAAAAAGAAAGATCGTTGAATTTCTCGACCATTTTTTCACCTAACCTAGCCGATTTCCTATGTCGTAAAGGGTGAAGGTTCACTGCACATTGCACAAGACATCGTTGACCGCTGCAATTCTATCGCCATGCGCTTTATCCGCGCGGAGGCGCCCCTCACATCATAGCGCGGTAAGGTGCACTGTGACTGGACTTCAAAGCTGGAGATCCCTGTTCGAATCTCTCGGGAAATAACTGTTTTGGCAGCTATACCTATGTATAACTAAACTATTACCCTAACAACCTCGGCAACGTAACCTCACCAAGAAATAACATGAACTGTCAAACAGCGTCAACTATCAATGCAGTCTCTGAAATTCAGAACCCCTGACCCACTGGAATTACAAGTTTGTAATTGCAAAGATTTCCTCACTTCTGTTAACCTTCGAGAAATGGAACATGTGCAATTGCAAACATTGCTACCAACAATACTTTGTAAACTAGTTTGTAAATAGTAAATTGATATGTACTGCCTTGGGGTTTTGTGAAATTCAAACAACAAACATGTGTAAAAATGATTTGCAATAACAAAGAAATTCTTTGTAATTACAAACTTTTTTACTATGTGAAATTGGCCTCTGGTAACAAAGTCGAGCCGAAATATGTCTGGTAGTACCATTGACCCTCGCCCTACGGGGGTCCTAAAACAACTCCCCCTCCCCCTGAGGTTTTTCTTGAATAACTTTTTACACATGCGGCGCATCTTACTGACATTTTCAGTAGCTGAGTTTACAACAATTATACGTGTCCTATACACATTTCAACTGTATACGACTTTTAGATCGCGACCTATGACCTTTTCGTCAAGGTCATGTCAGAACCCAAAGGACCATTGACCTCACCCCAAAGGTCATTAGTTGACCTAGATGCTCAAAATGGGATGCCTTTGGATTTTC
>JAXIVJ010006871.1:0-64080 GCA_036785665.1 Chirona hameri
CAGACAGACAGACAGACAGACAGACAGACAGACAGACAGACAGACAGACAGAGACAGACAGACAGACAGACAGACAGACAGACAGACAGACAGACAGACAGACAGACAGACAGACAGACAGACAGACAGACAGACAGACAGACAGACAGACAGACAGACAGACAGACAGACAGACAGACAGACAGACACACAGGCACGCACGCACGCACGCACGCACGCACGCACGCACGCACGCACGCACGCACGCAGACACACATACACATACACACATACACACATACACACATACACACATACACACATACACACATACACACATACACACATACACACATACACACATACACACATACACACATACACACATACACACAGACACACAGACACAAACACAGAGACACAGTTCACACAGACAACACGGAAATCACTCGGACAAGACAGTGACGAATGCCTCATTTCGACTGACCAGACTCCACTGACCTTTCCACGAAAAAAGAAGTTAACAAGAAACATATGGAGATGCGATGTATAGCTGATGCAATGTATGTTCAACATAAACGTATCATACACAAAATGAGTCTCCATGAATCCAATATACCTCCACTATTTTATAACGCAACTGAGAAGAGCGAGTAACCAAGCAACTGATCACCAAATATACCATCACCCCACGTCCTGGCGACCATCACAGACACCTGTCCGGTGACCCTGAGTGACCTCAATCGGATAGCGCCCAGTCTCTCACCTTCAACGGCGCCGGGTACAGACCGTTGGTCTGCTTCATCACCTGACCGCGAGCCTTCTTAAACACAAAGTCCTTGGCGAAGTCGTATTTGAGCGCGAAGTTCATCACCTTGTCGGCCAGCTTCTTCTCCCGCTTCGGCTGTAACGGAGCGACCATGTCCAATGTTAGACCGCGTGATGTTGTGGACGAGTGCAATACTACAAAATAACAACATCAAACTCCACTGTCCTAGGATTCACCAGCAGTAAGGGAAATAAGAGTGGATACACCATGAATGCTGGAGCTTCCCGTGCCGCCGTTTGCTCGCCGCCTAAGGCGACATCTGTCGGCTCAGTCTGACGCGTCCTTCAGTCTGCCGAGTCTGCCGCGTCAGAGCTGCCGCGTCCGACTGACTCCTATCAGCCGTTCCCCGGGCCCGTATGTGATGTGCTTCATTTTGACCTGTATGAATGTGTGAGTGACTGTGTTGCACATCCGCCTGACCATTTGAGCTTCTTTTATCTTCCGACGAGAGGTGGTAACATCCACACGCTTGTTGTGGATCACTTTAATATACGTCCGAGTCTGAGTCTGAGAATGACTAGTAGCATCACAGTCGTACGACGTACGGACGTACTCCACTGTCCTAAGATTCACCAGCAGTAAGGAAAATAAGACTGGATAGACCATGAATAACTAGTAGCATCAGATGTACAGTCGAACAACGTACGGACGTACTCCACTGTCCTAAGATTCACCAGCAGTAAGGAACATAAGACTGGATAGACCATGAATGACTAGTAGCATCAGACGTACAGTCGTACGACGTACGGACGTACTCCACTGTCCTAAGCTTCACCAGCAGTAAGGAAAATAAGACTGGATAGACCATGAATGACTAGTAGCATCAGATGTACAGTCGAACAACGTACGGACGTACTCCACTGTCCTAAGATTCACCAGCAGTAAGGAACATAAGACTGGATAGACCATGAATGACTAGTAGCATCAGACGTACAGTCGTACGACGTACGGACGTACTCCACTGTCCTAAGATTCACCAGCAGTAAGGCAAATAAGACGGGATAGACCATGAATGACTAGTAGCATCAAACGCACAGTCGAAAAAACATTCATTAGCTTCCGCAATACAAATGCGTTAATCAGAAACCAAGGAAGACAAGGCATTAAGTATATAGGTACCTCCGACCCCTGGCACAGCGTCACGTCGGAGGACACAGGGCGGGGCGGTGCGGTGCGGTGCGGGGCGGTGCGGTGCGGTGCGGTGCGGTGCGGTGCGGTGCGGTGCGGTGCGGTGCGGTGCGGTGCGGTGCGGGGCGGGGCGGGGCGGGGCGGACGGGGTAGATACCAGAGCAGCACATAATATGGGCTCCGATACCACTGTGGAGCCGATAACAGACGCCGGACTTTGACCAGCCGCGGCCAACAGACGTCCGTCAGCCAGCGATCGCTCACCTTCAGTTTCCCGGAGGCCAGCTGCGAGGCAATCTTGACCGCCACCTCCTCCAGGTATTCGAGCGTTCTGTGCCGGACACGGGGCAGGCACATCAGTCACGGGTACCGCAACAGGCCGGTGGTGAAGCAAGCAGCACAGAGACAGATGGGATGACAAGGCACAGTCGGTGGCTGCCGAGGCGACCGGCGGCCAGGAGGCGACATCGCCCGTCCGACAGCAGCCGGCAGCACTGGGGTTGCAGTGCAGTCACTTCTCTTACGCGCACACGTTGCAATTAATGCCGCCGGGGAATTCGGTTCAGAACGCTTACCACAACTGCGTTGCTTTGAACTGCGGCCCTCCAGCGTACTTATCGCACCACATTCAGACCAAAAGAACACCTCGCCACATCCCACTTCACGCCGACAGTGTGCGTCACCGACGCCGTCACACCCCTGCCCTCCCTGAACCCCACCTCACGTCCCTCGCACTCACCTGACGTCGGGGTCCTTCAGGCCCGGCCCGAGCGGGCTCACCAGCGCGTCCACCAGGCCCAGCTTCTTGGCCTTGTCGGCCTTCACCATCTTGCCTGTGAGCGCCATGTCGAGTGCCGTGGGCACAGATGTGAGGCGGGGGAGGCGCTGGGTGCCGCCGCCGCCGGGCAGCAGACCCAGCAGGACCTCAGGCACGCCTAGGGACGACTTGCCCTTCACAGCCACACGGTAGTGGGTCGCCATCGCCACCTGGGGGGGGGGGGGGGGGGCAGGTCAGCGGTCAGACCGACTCAAACGGACCGAAAAACGACACAACACCACACAAGGAAGATAACAGTATGCCAGAGAGTCACATAACCTTTTTAGCAGCCTGCTCATTTCAACCCAGTGCTATCTCACGCAAAACTAGTAAACGGAAGATGAAATCTCCGCCGATGTACGATAGAACAAAAGCCATCGGCGTCTACAGGGCTAGCGACAAAGCGCCAATGCCTGAATACTGAGCACAACCCAACTGGAGAATAAAACGCGCACCGTCAAATAATCACAGGTCTCCGGTACCGCGCTCCCCGCCGACCGACCTCGTCACCTTCCTCCGTCTCACCTCGTCACCTTCCTCCGTCTCACCCAGCCTTGGATGTTTTGCCATTTTCTGGACTTTTTGGGTCCGAGGAATTTTGCTCTCTTTATCTGTTCCGCAAATTTGCTCTCTTTTGATCTGATCTTACCGATATTGTAGTTATAATATAATTTAATTATCCTCACAATGATTTCATATTTATTACAAGTCAGAAATTTTTACTTTCCAAGTGAAATATTTTTTTCTCTCAAAAAATGAAAATCTTGATTTTCCTAACAATAAAATTGTACTATCCACCTATGGATTTTTACTCTCCGGGACCAGGTCATCAAACGAAAAATCCAACACTGTTCTCACCTCGTCACCTTCCTCCGTCTCACCTCGTCACCTTCCTCCGTCTCACCTCGTCACCTTCCTCCATCTCACCGCGTCACCTTCCTCCATCTCACCTAGTCACCTTCCTCCATCTCACCTCGTCACCTTCCTCCGTCTCACCTCGTCACCTTCCTCCATCTCACCTCGTCACCTTCCTCCGTCTCACCTCGAGTCCACCGCCCAGCGCGGTGCCCATGATGGCCGACACGAACGGCTTCTTGCTGGCCTCCAGCTCGTCCAGCAGGTCCTGGCACGCCTTCGAGAGCGCCTGCGCCTCCTCGGCGCTCTGCACCCGCTCTAGCATGCTGATGTCGGCGCCGGCGATGAAATTGGCCGTCTTGGCGGAGATGAGAACGGCCGCGTTGACGGTCGGGTCGGCCTGCACAGCCTTCATCATCTCCGTCATCTCCTCCATCACCGGCTGGTTCAGCACGTTCACCTGGGGGTCGGGAAAGAGAAGGCATAATCTCCGCTGTCTTCTTTACATGTTTGTTTTGTTGGGTGTTGGAAAAAGACCAACCTATTCGCTTGAGTAACAACCATGGAATGACAGTTTGTGATTCACGTGTCTTGTATTCTCCAGTGTTGTGATTCACGAGTCTTGTATTCTCCAGTGACATGCGAGTGGTATGAAGTGAGCCGGTACCTTTCCAGGCGAGTCGATGCGGATGACGGCCACATCACCCTGCTTCTCCAGCTTCATATGCTGATTGGCCGCCGCCGGGCTGGTGGTGGCGAACAGTCGCCACGATCCAGCTGGACCATCTGAAACACACACAGCACAGACTCCTCAGTTCACATGACTGACTGAAATACAGACAGGCAGGGACTTATCAGTATACAGGACCAACTGAAATACAGACAGGCACAGACTCCTCAGTTCACAGGACTGACTGAAATACAGACAGACACAGACTTCTCAGTTCACACGACTGACTGAAATACAGACAGACACAGACTTCTCAGTTCACAGGTCTGACTGAAATACAGACAGACGCAGACTTCTCAGTTCACACGACTGACTGAAATACAGACAGACGCAGACTTCTCAGTTCACAGGTCTGACTGAAATACAGACAGACGCAGACTTCTCAGTTCACACGACTGACTGAAATACAGACAGACGCAGATTTCTCATTCACAGGTCTGACTGAAATACAGACAGACGCAGACTTCTCAGTTCACACGACTGACTGAAATACAGACAGACGCAGACTTCTCAGTTCACACGACTGACTGAAATACAGACAGACACAGACTTCTCAGTTCACAGGTCTGACTGAAATACAGACAGACAGGGACTTCTCGTATACAGGGCCAACTGAGACACACACACAGACTCCTCAATTCACAGGACTGACTGAAAATACAGACAGACACAGACTTCTCAGTATACAGGGCCAGCTGAGACACACACACACACACAGACTCCTCAGTTCACAGGACTGACTGAAATACAGACAGACACAGACTTCTCAGTATACAGGGCCAACTGAGACACACACACAGACTCCTCAATTCACAGGACTGACTGAAATACAGACAGCCACAGACTTATCAGCATACAGGGCCAACTGAGACACACACAGACTCCTCCTCAGTTCACAGGACTGACTGAAATACAGACAGGGACTTCTCAGTATACAGGGCCAACTGAGACACACACACAGACTCCTCCTCAGTTCACAGGACTGACTGAAATACAGGCAGACACAGACTTCTCAGTATACAGGGCCAACTGAGACACACACAGACTCCTCCTCAGTTCACAGGACTGACTGAAAATACAGACAGACACAGACTTCTCAGTATACAGGGCCAACTGAGACACACACACACACAGACTCCTCAGTTCACAGGACTGACTGAAATACAGACAGACACAGACTTTTCAGTATACAGGGCCAACTGAGACACACACAGACTCCTCAGTTCACAGGACTGACTGAAATACAGACAGACACAGACTTCTCAGTATACAGGGCCAACTGACACACACACACAGACTCTTCAGTTCACAGGACTGACTGAAATACAGACAGACACAGACTTCTTAGTATACAGGGCCAACTGAGCAGGGTCCTAGGATTGCTTTGAAGTCAGGGTGTGGAGTGGAAAATTCAGCCTAACAATAACTATAGAGTGGAAAATTCAGCCTAAAAATAACTGTAGAGTGGAAAATTCAGCCTAAAAAAAGAGTGCAAGATGTACTGTACTCAGCATTTTCAAAACTTGCACATCAAAATCAGCGGTTACAAATGGCAATACTTCCCTAACCTGTTTTTTTTCATTTACAGGTTAATATTATCATTATTAACATCAGTGTTAGGGTTATAGTTATCCAATACATCTTGATTTAGGGAGTGGAAAATTCAGTTAAACTGGGAAAAAGAGTAGACAAATATTATGCACAGGGTGTCCTTTTCCACACACATTTTGCAATCCTAGGACACTGCAACTGAGACACACACAGACTCCTCAGTTCACAGGACTGACTGAAATACAGGCAGACACAGACTTCTCAGTATACAGGGCCAACTGAGACACACACATAGACTCCTCAGTTCACAGGACTGACTGAAATACAGACAGACACAGACTTCTCAGTATACAGGGCCAACTGAGACACACACACACACACACACACACACACACACACACACACACACACACACACACACACACACACACACACACACACACACACACACACACACACACACACACACACACACACACACACACACACACACACACACACACACACACACACACACACACACACACACACACACACACACACACACACACACACACACACACACACACACACACACACACACACACACACACACACACACACACACACACACACACACACACACACACACACACACACACACACACACACACACACACACACACACACACACACACACACACACACACACACACACACACACACACACACACACACACACACACACACACACACACACACACACACACACACACACACACACACACACACACACACACACACACACACACACACACACACACACACACACACACACACACACACACACACACACACACACACACACACACACACACACACACACACACACACACACACACACACACACACACACACACACACACACACACACACACACACACACACACACACACACACACACACACACACACACACACACACACACACACACACACACACACACACACACACACACACACACACACACACACACACACACACACACACACACACACACACACACACACACACACACACACACACACACACACACACACACACACACACACACACACACACACACACACACACACACACACACACACACACACACACACACACACACACACACACACACACACACACACACACACACACACACACACACACACACACACACACACACACACACACACACACACACACACACACACACACACACACACACACACACACACACACACACACACACACACACACACACACACACACACACACACACACACACACACACACACACACACACACACACACACACACACACACACACACACACACACACACACACACACACACACACACACACACACACACACACACACACACACACACACACACACACACACACACACACACACACACACACACACACACACACACACACACACACACACACACACACACACACACACACACACACACACACACACACACACACACACACACACACACACACACACACACACACACACACACACACACACACACACACACACACACACACACACACACACACACACACACACACACACACACACACACACACACACACACACACACACACACACACACACACACACACACACACACACACACACACACACACCACACACACACACACACACACACACACACACACACACACACACACACACACACACACACACACACACACACACACACACACACACACACACACACACACACACACACACACACACACACACACACACACACACACACACACACACACACACACACACACACACACACACACACACACACACACACACACACACACACACACACACACACACACACACACACACACACACACACACACACACACACACACACACACACACACACACACACACACACACACACACACACACACACACACACACACACACACACACACACACACACACACACACACACACACACACACACACACACACACACACACACACACACACACACACACACACACACACACACACACACACACACACACACACACACACACACACACACACACACACACACACACACACACACACACACACACACACACACACACACACACACACACACACACACACACACACACACACACACACACACACACACACACACACACACACACACACACACACACACACACACACACACACACACACACACACACACACACACACACACACACACACACACACACACACACACACACACACACACACACACACACACACACACACACACACACACACACACACACACACACACACACACACACACACACACACACACACACACACACACACACACACACACACACACACACACACACACACACACACACACACACACACACACACACACACACACACACACACACACACACACACACACACACACACACACACACACACACACACACACACACACACACACACACACACACACACACACACACACACACACACACACACACACACACACACACACACACACACACACACACACACACACACACACACACACACACACACACACACACACACACACACACACACACACACACACACACACACACACACACACACACACACACACACACACACACACACACACACACACACACACACACACACACACACACACACACACACACACACACACACACACACACACACACACACACACACACACACACACACACACACACACACACACACACACACACACACACACACACACACACACACACACACACACACACACACACACACACACACACACACACACACACACACACACACACACACACACACACACACACACACACACACACACACACACACACACACACACACACACACACACACACACACACACACACACACACACACACACACACACACACACACACACACACACACACACACACACACACACACACACACACACACACACACACACACACACACACACACACACACACACACACACACACACACACACACACACACACACACACACACACACACACACACACACACACACACAGACTCCTCAGTTCACAGGGCTGACAAACACACAGGCACTCATTAGTGCACAGGATGATGACCATTATTGTGATTTAGGGATTCAGGGATCAGTCCTTTTCCTAGCTGAGCTTGTTGCATAGACCCTAAACCTTTACTATATAATTGCACAATGTCTGTCACAAGCCCAATTTGAACTTGAAAGCTTTACATGCTGGCAGATCATGGCCCAGTCCTTCCACCATTCCAGCCTTATCTGACTGCCCCACAGCCAATGACTGCATACCATCCAAGTCAAGGGCAAATAGCTTGGAGTCTGAGCAGTAACCCTCGATCAACTGGGACATCCCACTTTCCCAGGCAGGTGGACTTAACTGAAATATTGAGGAAGAGTCCTAGAGTTGTGAATCTAGGATAGAAAGCAGCACCCAGTTCAGACTTATTATCATTTCCCATATTTTTTTCTTCACTTTAGTGAAAGCTCTATTAGACAAAGCCAACCATTAATACATGCCTGTTTGTCTGTCATGCTCATCTCTTTTCTCCAACGTATGTGCAAAGCAAACTAATTAATGTTGGACTCACCACACCAGGACATTTCATGGTTATAGTTGTATATAAATGCCCTATACCACCAATAAACAACCACTACCATGGAATGTCCAGTTACTATTATAGCATGTTTGACCATACAGTAGTTTACCTTAAGTACCTACTGTGAATTATGTCTTTCCAATATATCTCAAAGCACTGCAATATCTGTCTGCATTGTACCTGTAAACCTATTCCTGGGTACTCCATTTAAGGTGACTCAGCATTTGACATTAAGGGGTCAGCACTTCAACTGGTTAACAGGTTTATTAATTAAGACACTTAATGGGTACCCAGCTAACAGGTTACTGATCCTTTAGTATGTTAATATATCAGCAGTTGAAGTTAATTATCATTTAAACTGGTTAACAGGTTGATTAATTAGGGTGCTTAATGGGTAACCAGCTAACATGTCACTGATCCTTTAGTGGACTAATAATATTAAAGTCAATTAATTTTGGGTGAAGTAGATAACTATCTTGGATGACACACCAGGGTTGATTCATAAGCATTTTTGGTCAAACTGAAGAATGGTAGAGGTCTGAGAGGCAGACAATTTACAGAAGTCTCAGTATCAGGGAGAATTAACATATTTTAAAACCATATTTCCTTAGTAATTGACATTGCATGAATATATTGTGGTTTGACACCAAATAAACCTTATGACAAACAAAAGATGCATTTGCATGCATTGCAAAGACATTATGACATTATGACACAGACATTATGTACTAAATTCCTTCCCAAGACTGAGCCTTGATCCCCAGTAACGAGCTCAACAAGAATGGGACATACAGGCATGCACCTTTCAAAATTCCTGATGGTGTAAGGTAAGGAAGACCTTATGCATCAATTATGGACAAACAGTAAAGGGCCCTGTTTGACACTGTCCACCTTGTACAAACAATGAAGCCTAAATAAATGTATTGAAACAGTTCAAAGGGATGAAACATTAAAACAAATAACATCCAGAAAAAAGTTTGCGACCTGTAGCTCTCCTACTAAGTACTCATTTGCTAGCAATAGGATGGAGAAACAAATGAATGGTACTCAGAATTTTGGAAAAGTATTCAACCAATGGCTCAAAATAATTATCAAAACCCTTTGACAACAAATATTCGGCACATCCTACAAATCATTCTACCGATGAGGCGAAAATGACGCACTTCAACAACTGCATATTCTCTATTATCTCACACACCAACGACAATCTGGAAAGAAATACTTACACCTGGTTGATACAAGCAGTGATTGGGAAAACTGACGAAGCGCATGGGCTGCCCTTATTGACATAATTAAGTAAATTAGATACGACTTATACCGACACAGGTACCGACAGTACGCTTTTCGCCGCAAAAGACCGAAGAGGTGGACATACCTTTTTGCTGTTGAATGTACTTGTTTTGAAAGTACTTAGAATGAAATGGGTACTTCTAAAGAACGAATATTTGCAATCAATGCAAATACATAATTAATCACAAAATTAAGAATTTTGACAACTGGAAGGTGAAAATGGTTAAAAAAAACGCAATGATCATCCATGACTAAATAGAACATGAACAGAAGCTCTGAAGCATGGCGGCTGAAGGTAAGATGCTGCAAAAATGTGGTGGCAACTGAAATATCAATAAATTAATTCAAAACAAGAGCTACATCATCATGAATATATAAACCAATTAATGATTTAATAATCAAAGTTTAAATATAACATCAAACAGTCTTAAACACATCGAATTACCTCTCGACACAATTTGTTTGATAAGGAATGAAAGACAGTATTTTAGCTGCGAACTTCGGCGCGCCATTTCTGCACTGCGTCGAGAAAGCCGCTGTGCATCAGGGGGTGTCATCCCGGGATTCCCCATGTATCGGCTGCCGAGCGGCTCAACATTTACGAAGACGTCACTGGTGCGCTGGTCCAGTCGTGGCCAGCCCCGTCGCCGCATCTGCGCTTTCGAGCGTTTTGCGGTCTGTTGACGGGTGTTGACGAGCGGTAATTGAAGTCGTCGCCGTTAGATAATTAAGTTAGGTAGTTTGGTTGCAAGTATATTCTTTTGATTTAAAAAAAGCATATCTTGAACATTAAGCCCAAAACATTGCCATTTCTCGCCCCTCAGCCAGACCGGGGCAGCGTGTGGTCGTCTTGCCCTCAGCCGGACCGGTGCAGCGTATGCCCGTCTCGCCCCTCAGCCAGACCGGGGCAGCGTATGGCCGTCTTGCCCCTCAGCCAGACCGGGGCAGCGTATGGCCGTCTCCCTACCCCCCCCCCCCCCCTCAGTCGGACCGGGGCAGCGTATGGCCGTCTCACCCCTTAGTCAGACATGCAGTGTATGCCGTCTCGCTCCTCAGCCAGGCCGGGGCAGCGTATGACCGTCCCCCCCCCCCTCAGCCGGACCGGGGCAGCGTATAGCCTCTCTGCACCCCTCAGTCAGACCGGAGCAGCGTATTGCCGTCTCCCCCCCTAGGCGGCCCTAGCCGGATCGGAGCAGCGTATGACCGTCTCGCCCTCAGTCAGACCGGTGCAGTGTATGGCCGTTTCGCCAGTCGCCCCTCACACAGACCGGGGCAGCGTATGGCCATCTCCCCCTCAGCATGAATTAAAGGAGATATAATTATCCGCGGTAAACGTAATCTTAAATATGATCGTACCTTAGGGTAGGCGCAACTATCCATATCCCGTTCGAAATTTTCACACCGCACCGAGTCGCGTGCGGCGAAAGCCGAGTCGGTTTATACAGCCTTGGCCGAATCGGACCACCGCACCAGTGACGTCACGCTAATGTTTGTTGTCGGGGCGCTAAAATCCCCGGATGACTCTACCTTCTTATACGGCCTTGGTGCATCGGAAGTCTGAACGTGCATTGATATAAGCAAGATTACTTTACTAATATCAATATATAAGTAATAGATATAAGTACTCTGCGTGCATCCTCTCTCTGGGATTCGAATCAAAATAGCCGATAAGGGTGCGTGTGAAAATGTTTAAGCAAACTGCTTATTGGGTGATAATATAGTACTTTTAAAGAATAGTAAATTGTACTGTTCATCTTATGTTATTTGTTGTCGTGTTGATGGTTGATCTCGGGGGCGTCGTTTTCTGAAAATGATTGGTAGGGCCCCAATGCTAACTTTATATATTTTAATTTCATTCTTACCATACAACGCCATAGGCCTTATGTTAAAATGTGACATTGGTAGGGCCAGGGGGTGTACTCCGCTCCTTCAACTTTGGTAAAAAGTGTGACAACCGCTAGCAGCTTCTAGCATCTTGGCTGTGTTTATTGGGTCTCCTCATAAGCTATATTTGGCTATCAGCTAATATTGACCAATCAGTCTTGAGCAAGCTTGACAGTGATTGGTCAGGTTATGATGATGTGAAGCCGGGGGAGAAGCGTTTGTTTACATTTCAACAGGTTCACCATATTGGTTCGCTGGCAATGTACAGGCGTGTGTGCATGTGCATTTTTAATCAATTACTTATTTTTATGAAGCGTTTAACAATATGTAAAGGTTTATATGAAAGCCGACATAATACTTGTATCTGTCAACATAGCAGTAGTTCCCCAGAATACCTCATAAGCTAAAAATTTACACCCAAATATGTGCATTCTTTAGCTGAGGACATCTGCAAAAATTGTTGAAATGGCATGTTATGTTGAATGCTGCATTTTTTTTGGGGGGGGGCATAATCGCCCTGCTACGTCGAGCGCTGGGCCGGAATTTTGTTGCATTTGGACCGTTTACGCTGAACATGTTGACGGTAACATGTATTTTTCCAGTTTGACCTTAGGGGTTAACACGCACACGAGGGGGGGGGGGGGACACACAAAAGTGCCCCCCCCATATGTTTTTCTTCTTGTAAATAACTCGTAAATGAAAAGTGGCAGGCCACTGCTACTTCGCGACATTTAAGTCAACACAATAGCAGATCGTTTGACACCACACAAATTTAAAATCGGTCAGTAAATTTGTGAGGTATGCAGATTTGAAATTGAAGATGGCAGCGATAATCACATTCTGTAGAGGTTATGGAGAGTGCTGCTTCTGCCAAGTACATTTGTGAGAAGGATTTATATAATGGCTAACATTTGAAACAGCTCACTTGTGAGCTTCTGCTAAATACAATGGTAATAAACACACTATATGCATTGACCTATGTTTAGGAAGGCAATTGTAGTACCTAGTTCCACAGTTCTGGAAACGACTAAATGAATGGCCATGATCATGATCTCAGTTTAACATCACCACCAAAAGATGCATGCCACTTACTGATGCTGAAAGTGGCATGGGGCTCCACTGAAAGTGGAGGTATTGACTTACTAGATGTTAGTTTTATCTTGTCTGTTTCAGGATGTACAGGAGATGACATAGCTTCAGACCACAATATGAAGATGGCTAAGGCAAAGTCAAAATCAGCCACTGCTGCTGCCTCAAAACAGGCACAGCAAAACAGCAAGCAGTTAGACATGCCATGCCCAACAGCTGAGCCAGTGACCCTTCCACCAGCACTGAAACCTATTGTTGTCATGTCACCTGTTGACATGATGGCACAGCTGGCTGCCAGTCGGAAGCGGAAGGCCGACTCAAAGCTGTTGTCGAAGGGCGTGTCTGCTGGAGGAGCTCGGTCAGCCAAGGCAGCGGCCGAACCTGTCCCTGTCCACTGTTCCACCCTGTCCCAGTCAAAACCGACCAAGCCTCGTCGGACCGGTCCAAGGGCCAAGTCATCTGGAGGCCGCAAGTCATCCAAAGAGAACGACCCGCCCGTGCCATCTAGCGCTATCACACAGCGTGGCGCGGACACGTTTGGAACGCCGTCTTCCTCCAGAAAAACAGGCGCAAAGGCCGCCAAGTCGTCTGTCCCCCGCAAACGAAAAGGAGGACAGGCGGATGCGCCACCGAACTCTCGTAAGTCGCGCAAAAAGGCTGCTTCCTGCTCGCCATCTGACTGCGATATTTTGGAGGAAGCCGACGCCCCCACCACGCCTTCTACCAGTCTCCGGTTGGGTGATGAAGGTACTCCCGTCACCGAGGCTAACAGTTGTGAAGGGGAGGGTAGCTCCTCCACGCCGTCCAGCGCACGATCCAATGTCCGCTACGTCGTCCAGAAGAAAGGTGGGTCTATCATTGGCTTTGACTGTGTTTGGTTAGCTGTGGTCTTTCGAGACTCATGACGGATTTGATGGGCTGGTAACAAAACAATTATGTTGGCAATAATAATTTTAAGCATACCACTGTCACTCTTACCTGCTCAATTTCATGTTCCACTATTTGTGGTATTGTTGTGTGCCCATTCTTCCCTTAGTTTATGGTAAGTATGCTGCTCTCTAGAGAGTGTCCGTTTTGCCTTGATAATCCAATATGAACTTATATGTTCTGTGTGGATTGTTGAACGTTTCGTTGGTACCGCTGACGCCGCATGTGACGTCACAGGTCCGCACAGCTTGTCATCTGCGCGAGGCCGGCGAACTACCAGCAAGCGAACGCCTGGCGTCTCCCGCCGGAAACGGCCTCCGGTGATCACGGCCACGCTCGGCTACTCGACCGTGGGGCCGCCATGTCCGGACAGTCCGCCCTCCAGAGCACCCAAGACCGGCCCGGTATCGGCAGAGACCTCACAGACGTACGCCGTGCGCGGCTTCGGGTCGGCAGTGCCCATCCCCGTCTTCGCTGCCTCGGGCTCTGTCCCTGCCGGCGACACATCCTCCAGCTCTGTCTCGGACCAGATACCGCCTGGGGTCGACGATCAGAGGTTCGACCAGGAGATACAGCGCAAGGCCACCAAGGCGAAAATCAGCGTGCGCAACGTCAAGCACATCATCAAGAGCATCATCAGCAGTGAACAGGTTCGTGTGGATGCTGTTGGCTTTATAGGGCCTGTGGGTGTGGGGTCTCAGTATGTGCAGTAGATACGATGCGGGTTATTGCTGCAATAGGGAAGGCGTCGTGGTCGGGAGGCTAACATCTCGTGGCGGGAGTGGACAGTTGATCTGGCCACCCACGAACGTTCTCTAAATCGGAAGAAATGGGGGTACCAGCGAGGCTGTTAATCTACTCTTAGATTTTGTTTTTTGTTTAACAGAATGAACAAACACAAGTTGCATTCTTGCATTATTGAGGAGGGGTGAAACGGTTTTTACAGTTTTAAATTGATGCTTATTGGTTTGTGTTACACTGAGTTCCAAATGCTTCGTGTCCATCTTTTTTTGCGCTACTTCTCGCCGGTGATCATTTCAACGAAGAGTTCAACGAATAGTCCTTCATTCGTCCCATGCTCATCATTAGCCATCTGCAAGTCACACACTGAGTACCTTCTGACCACTGTGTCCGCGCGCTCCGTTCACCAGGTGCTGGCCATGATGCAGTACGAGGAATTACGTGAGACGGACCCGAACGGCGCGGCGCTGCCGCCGTCGCTGGAGCCGCGGATGACACGGTCGCGGAGCCGCCACCTGCTGGCCGACTCCCAGATCACCCAGCTGCCGCTGACGCCGGTCAAGAGGTCGGCCGCCGCCTCCTCCACCGAGCAGCTGATTATGCAGGATTTCCCTGAGGACGACGATGATGAGGAGTACACACCGTGCAAGGCGACCGACCTCAGCGAGCTGACCTCTTCACCCTCCTCCCCGACCCCGTCGACACCCCGCTCTGCGTCCGTGTGCTCATCTCAGCCGCAGACGCCGGCCACGCCCGGCTCGACCACCGCCGATGTCGAGGAGCCGCCCAGTCGCCGCACGCGCAGCCGCCTCCCACTCACGGACCAGGCGCTCGAGGAGCTGGAACGGCTGGTGAGTAGGGGGATAGTGGATATCCGGACCAGATGGGTGTGGGGTGCTGTGGGATGATGACCTTATTGCCACAGACCAGGCGCTCGAGGAGCTGGAACGGCTGGTGAGTAGGTGGATATTGGATATCCGGGCCAGGTGGGTGTGGGATGATGACCTTATTGCCACAGATCAGGCGCTCGAGGAGCTGGAACGGCTGGTGAGTAGGGGGATTAGGGTGTCCCAAAAAACATTTTCTTTGAATTTTTGACCAGCTGATATTCGCCCCCATTCCACTTGGGTGGGGTGTGATGCTGACGAAATTCCAAGCGAACCTGGGCACATTTAGGGGTTGCGAGCAAACTAAATTTTTGTCTCAACTCAGGTACTAATATGGCTACTACCAGGAAGAAAGATACGCAGTGGATGTTGAATAAGTGTCCCATCCAAGAGTTGTCGGAGGCAAGGCTCCCATCGCAGGAAGATGTGCTGCTCCTCTATTTTCATTACCATAGGGACCAGGGTCCCAATGTTAACCAAGGCAAAATCCTGGCCATTGATGCTGTTATGCGGGTGTACGAGAGGGCAAGCATTCCAGCAATGGAGATGCGAAATGCCAAGGTGAAGATGAACAAACTGCTGGACAGGTACAACAAGCTGAAGAACTCGAAAAACCACACGACTGATGGAATCAAGATGAATCGAGACATCTTCCTAAGCGATATACAAGAGATCTTTGACATTGTCTGTAAGTCAGGGCCCATACTGCCCGAGGATTAGGCATTCCTTGCTTCCCAGAGGGATGACAGGATGTCCTCCTCAATCAGCGGTCGAGATTCCAAGTTCGAGAAGGCAATCTCGGAAAAACTGAAGAGGAAGGCCCAAGAACGGAAGCGGGAATCAAGGAGTCAGAGAGAAATGACCGAATTTGGCGCTACCGTCCAGCCACCTTCATCCGAGGAGTCATCTTCTGAGACTGGTGCTGGCACGGACACGGATTGCGAGTACATCCCTCCAAAACGCTCTCACAAGGAAAAACTGCAGTCTCCGGGCACGTCTCAGCCAACTCCCCCCTTCCAGACCGCAATCAGAGACAATAATTTGTCTGCGACGTGGGACCGGGAGAATATGTCAGTGAAGCAGGCAACTACATCTTTTGCTGCAGCCGTGACGGCGTTCGGAGGAAGTATCAGCGGTACTCCCGTTTCGAAGAGCACTGTCCATCGATACAGACAAAATAACCGAAAGGAGCTGGTCCTGGGGTTCAAAGGGCTGACGCAGACGCTTCCCGGTCGGCTAGTGCTCCATTTCGATGGGAAGCTACTCCCGGACGTCGCCGGATACCGCGGCGAGCAGGTCAACAGGATTGCCGTCGTCGTGTCCGGGGAGGACACAGAGTTCCTTCTTGGCGTTCCAGTCGCGGCGGATAGTTCTGGTCGGGAGAAAGCCACAGCCATTCTGAAAGAGCTAAAGGAGCAAGGTCTGGATCACAAGATAATAGCACTCTCGTTCGACACCACGGCTACCAACACCGGGATGATCCGAGGAGCTTGTATCCGAATCAAGCAGGATCTCGGTCGTGACCTACTGTGGCTGGCTTGTCGGCATCACGTCTGCGAGGGCATTCTCAAGAGTGCGTTCGATGCTTGCTTCGGGAAATCATCTGGTCCCACCGTGGATATCTTCGGCAGATTTCAGAAGAAGTGGCGATGCATCGACCAAACAGAAACCGTGACGATTTACGAGATCGCGGAGGACTGACGATAATCGCGAAGAACTGGCAACGTACTTCAAAGAAGTTCTTAAAACATTTGAGCATCCTCGCGAGGACTACGAGGAACTGATTCGACTGAGCTACTTCTTCCTGACCGGTGACAGAAGGAGTGGTGCCCCGAAGTTCCGTCCACCTGGAGCTCTGCATCAGGCGAGGTGAATGCAGAAAGCCATCTATTGTCTGAAGATGGCTATCTTCCTCCCCCAGCTGCACGACTTGCACTTCACCCACCCAGATGAGGTGGGTGCCAAGTACTGGCACGAGGCTGTGGCCTCAGTGTACGCACCGTTCAACGACCATCAGCTCGCCGGTGTCCTGAAGCGGTACCCGGATCGTGTTCCCACCGATGCTGCACTGAACGCCCTGCACAGGCACCTATGGTACCTGTCCGAAGATCTCGCTGGACTGGCCCTCTTCGATGATCGCCTTGAGGACAGTGTCAAGGTGAAAATTGTGGCCAACCTTCTGAAACCGCCAAGGAAGCAGCTGAAACGACTGGAGGGGAAAAGTGTGAACCTGGACATTCCTCTCGAAGACTTCGTAACCTCCAGGTCCATGCTCCTGTTGACGGCTCTGGAGGTGGACCAAGGCTTCCTCACGAAAGAAACCAAGGAGTGGCAGGACGACGCAGCCTATCACATGGCCAGTGAAAGAGCAAGGGCTTTCAGTGTCGTCAATGATGCCGCGGAACGGGGAATCTCGCTCATCCAGCGCTACAACACCACAGCCAAATCAGAAGAGCAGAAGCAATACCTGCTTCAGCTGGTGCATCACCATCGGCAGGCGCAGCCCAAGAAGACGAAGGCTGCCCTGATGAAGAAAGTGTTCTCGTAGCCGGAATAGTGCCACCAGCTGCTGTAGAACTTGTCTTCCTCATCCAGATGAGAAATGATACCCTGATTGTCATGCGTCGTTCAATCATTATGTATTAGGAATGAGGTTTTCCCAGTTCAGAAAGTGACGCTAGCTCGCAACCTGTAAATATACTCCGATTTCTCTGAAACTCGACCAGTGTCTTTCTTTGCGATAGTGGAACCGGGGCAAAGTTCAGCCCCTGAAATATTTCATGGTATTGTTTTCCCTATGTATGCTTGGGACACCCTAAGGGGGATAGTGGATATCCGGGCCAGATGGGTGTGGGGTGCTGTGGGATGATGACCTTATTGCGGTCGCGGCTCCAGACGGCCTGGTATTGAGTGGCGTTCAGCTATTGGACATAAGTTAAAATGCTCGTTTGATCGTGAACAGGTGGGCGCCATGTGACCTTCGTTGTCGGAGCGCCCCTAAACCCCAATCATCATCATCATCGTGAACAGGGGTCGTCTGTCGGTGACTTGTGTAGCTGACGTAGTCATTCTTAATTTTAATTATCGACGTTTTTAAGGCACTCTGATACTTTGCAAAGTGGTGACTGGTTAATTGCGTATAAGTTTACAAATGATGCTTATGACATAGTATTGACATCATGCTGCCATGCGATGTCATGAGCATCCACGCTTATGATCTATTGACGAGCTGTCCTTGTTCTGTTAGTCCCTGGTGTCTGACGCGTGCACTTGTGTTTCCAGCTGGTGGCGCCAGATGTCACCCCGGACATGTACGTGCCGGTGGACGACGATGACGACTGGGCCGGCTTCCTCCGCGGTTTCAACATGCCCGTCGCCAACAACGAGTCCCAGGACGATGAGGAGGATGAGGAGTATGTGTTCCAGGTGTGTTCCGTGTTCCCGGCCGGTGGCATGTGCTGTTAGTCATCCAGTGCTGATTGCGCAATGTCTGCTGCACAACTGAGCGGCGATGATTGTTGTGGTTGGCGTATTGTGCTATATGGGTTGATACTGACGGTTGTTGATAAAGTCACACATCGATCGCTGCTGTGTCTTAGTTGAGGTCTTCTTTGTTTGCCAGCACATAAGTGTATATTCTCTCTCCATTCGGGAGAATGCCCCGGGAGGAAGCTGCACTGCTGCGCTGTAACGCTGGCCGATATGTCAGCCCCCCCCCCCCCCCCCCCCCCCCCAGTGACGGTGTGCCTCCCCGCGTCCTGCCGCCACTGACGGTCCTCCCGTCCCCCTGCGCAGCTGAACGAGGAGGAGGATGTGGAGCGGGAGGAGCTGCGCGGCGACCCGGCCGTGCGCATCCCCCAGAAGGAGGTCAACAAGCTGATGCTGGAGCTGTTCAAGGACGTGGATGAGCTGCAGTGGGCGTCGACCGCCGAGCCGGAGCCGTTCGCGCTGCCGACCGGACCGTTCCTGCTGCCGGACCCACAGCCATGGACCGCCGAGCACGCCCGTCAGCTCGACCACCAGATGGCGGCGCACGTGCAGCTGCTGGCGCAGACGCACCTGCTCTGTTCGGAACACGACTGGCTGCACCCGGAGCGCGTCGGCTGCTCGGCGCTGCTGGTGGAGCTCAACAGCCTGTCGTCGGCGCTGCACGCGGCCGAGCCGAGTCGCTCGTTCTTCTGTCCGACGAACCTGCCGCCGGCGCTGGAGCTGGTGGCCGAGATAGACAGCTGCACTCAAGAGGAGCTGGCGCAGAACCCGTCCAAGTTCTTCAAGTGAGTCGCTGTGACGGTCGGGCGGTGTGGGCGCTCTGGGGAGGGTGTTATGCAGGCTCGTTCGGAACCATTGTGTTGTGTGGTTGCGGGGTTTCCGAGTCATTATGGTGTAGGCTGCACCAAAAGCTCATTATTGAACGTCTTTATCGATTGGCGAATGTGAAGTTGGAAAGATAAATGCTGAAGTCGGCGGAAGTTCTTGGGGCGCCGTGCAGCATTTACGGCGCTGTTAAACACAAGTTATTATCGTCATCGATCGCCTATTATCACTATGCACTATGCAGCTACACTATTACTCGTGGGTAGACGAGTAATAGTGTAGGCACTTAACGGTGTGTCTGAATGTCCGCTGTCGAAACTGCCGATATTTCGCCTGACCCTGTACTCTGGCATGGTCTGTCTTTACCGTCACCGATTCGCTCCTTTGTCTGGCCACCAATAACCGTCCTCAGACGTGCCAGACCTGTAACGGTACATCTACATACCCCTGGCCGTTTCTGACCGCCCCTGAACGTCGGCACACTCCTGAATGTCTCGACTGACCGAATCGGATCACACCTGGCCGTCTGAGACCCTTTCTCATCGCCTCCGACCGGCTCAAATCGTATATGGCTGTCGCTGCTGGTCTCTGGCGGTCGCAGACCCCTTCTGATTGCCTCTCACCGTCTGTGTTCGACTCATTACGACCTGCCGCTGACCGCCGTGTCCGCCCCGTGTCGCCAGCGTTATCGCCAGCAAAAGGAAGTACTGCCGCCTGTCGGACCGCATAGTGGACACGATTCTCGACTGTACGGCGTTCGTCTTCCCCGAGCTGCTGCCGCAGCACTGCCCGCTCCTGCCCGATGAGCTCACTGACAACAACACCGCCTGGGTCTCACGGCCGGTCGACCAGCTGATCGCCATGGGCATGGAGATGTTCACCAAGTACGCCCGGTCCGGCGGCCGGCGCTTCCTCAGGGACAACGGCATGTGCTCGCTCATGTCCAAGTACATGCTGCCCGTGTCGCGGCGTCGTCTCGTCGATAGAATCCACTGCTCGCGGCGGGCGAACAACCCCAACAACCCGATCATGATTTACCTGGACAAGCACCGTGCGCCTGCGTTGCCGATTGTGGATACATTGCCGGACTTCCCGCTGACGCCGCTGCGCAGTCGGATCAGAGAGCTGCAGGACCCCTGGAAGTCGCTGGCGGTACGCGGCAACGCCTTCTTCCATCCGTCCGGCAAGGCGAAGGGCCGTCTGGTGTGCTTCAGTAACTCGATGAACGCTATGTATTCGCCCCCGCCCAGGATGCCCAAGCCGTGCACGCACTGTAAGGAGTCTGGGTTCGAGGAACGGTACGCGGAGGCGCGCATACGGCGGAAGTCTGCGGAGGGCGGGGAGAGAGCGGCCGGGGGCGGCGGTGGTGCGAAAGACCCCTGCGCGGGTCCCGCGGCGGCCGGCAGCGAGCGGGCGCAGGGGGACATCCTGGCTATGTGCATGCCGGCCATCACGGGGTCAACGCCCGCGTCGTCCCCCATTCGGGGAACGGCTGCCGATCCGATCCAGGTCCCGGATGATCCGGTCCTGGATGATCCGGGCCTGGATGATCCGGACCTGGACGATCCGGACCCGGTTGGTTGGACCGCGGAGCAGCCGCAAGATGAGGTCATCTCGAGCGGGGACCTGGAGAAGCGACAGAGCCCGGCGCCGGCGCCTGAGGCGGAGCCGGACTGGACAGAGTCGATCGCTGCCGCTCAGGAGACGGTGATCACTGACGCCGTCGACGGCGAGGAGCTCGTTTCGGTGGTGAACGAGGAACAGGCGACTGCCCCCGACGACGCCGCCGACGGCAGCCAGCCGCCGGAGCCGGCCACGGCTGGCAGTCAGCCGCCCCCCGCCACCGGCGCCGTGCGGCTGACACCGGCCGAGGGCTCTGTGATCGAGCTGAAGGAAGAGGGAGGCCGATTGGTGGTGTACATCCGCGGCCCGGGCCGGCCCACGCTGCGGGTGCCGGTGCGCGCCTCATCGGCCTCCACCCGGCTGCTGCTGCCGCCCACGCTGGCGCTGCAGGAGACGGGTTCCGGCCGACCGGCCCCGGGCGCCGCCAAACGCACCGGCGTCGTGGCGCCCACCATCCGCCAGCAGGACCTGCCGTCTGCGCCGCACCCGCTCACGCCCGGGTCGTCACCGCCCGGGCCGACCGGGTCGACCCCGCCCGCGCCGACGGACGAGAGGCGGCTGTTTAAGCAGCCGTTCACCCCGCGCACGTCGCGCCGTACCCCGCGCAAGTCTGCCTTGCCATCGCCGCCGCCTGGGGGAGTGGTTACCGCCGTCTACTCGGTGACGACGTCCGTGGCGGACACTGCGGCGAGCAGTGGCACAGACCAGCAATCTGCGACAGACAGTGACGCAGCCGCGTCGACGAGTGGTGCGGCCCGCGGTTCTGAGGCTGACAGTGGCGCGGGTGGTGATGCTACGGCGACCAGCGGCGCGGACACGGACGAAACTGGTGCAGCTGACATGGACGCGCCTGAAGCTGCTCCGGCGAACAGTGACTCAGCGAGCGGCTCGTCCCCGGCCGGCTGGCCGGCGCCGGCGGCCGAGCTAGGTCTGCCTGAACTGCCGGCTATGATGCCGCCGTCTCTGCTGACGCCACTGCGGTCATCCTCGCCGCCTCCAAACTCGGGACTCGTGTTCGGCTTCCCGACGCCGAGCACCACGCCGGCGCCGGGCGCCGACCACCGCCGCACGCCGCCGCCCGCGCATGCCCTGCTCGAGACGCCACTGGTCCAGTCGCCGCCGTCGCACGCGCTGCTGGAGACGCCCCTGGCGCGGCACTCGCCGCCCGGGTCGCCGCGGACGCCGCCGCCGCCAAGTGACGCTGCAGAACCGACTCCAGCGCTGCCCGCGGCTGGCTCCAGTGACAGTCACTCAACCACGAGTCTCAGCTTCTTCAGGAGAACAATCGGCGATGTGCGAGCGACGGCTGCGGCAGCGACCGAAGCGGCGGGCGGGGACGGCCGGTCGGCGCCGGACCTGACGTCTGAGCAGTCGCTCGGCGGCGTGCTGGACGCGCTTCTGACGAGACAGACGGACGAGCCACTTCCCACCGACACCCAGCAGCCCGCCGCGACCAGCCGGCCTGCCGCTGAACAGCCGACGGAAGCGGCGGCGGTGGTGGCGGAGTCGGTCACGCCGCCGGAGCCTTCCGCCCCGGAGCCGGCCACTGAACGCTGTGACGACTCTGCCGGGGCACAGCCTCCGGTAGCAGCGGCGAGCGGAGTGGCACCGGCAGGCGGGCAGCCATCAGCTGCGCCCTCTGCCTCGCCCTCTTCCTCGCCCTCTGCCTCGTCAGCGGCGAGGCCAGCCGAGTCGCCTGCACCGGCGGCGGGGGCGGCGGCGGGCGGCGGCCGTTCGCAGGGTGTCCGGACGCGCAGTGAGGCCGCGTCCGAGGCGGCCCCGCAGCGCGCTGTGCCGCCCGAGCCGGGCACACCGGCGGCGCCGGAGACGAAGCCCGTCATACTGGCGGAGGTGGCAGAGGAGGCTGCTGCGCAGACGGAGGAGGTGAGTTGGACTGCTGTCAGGCTCAGGCGACAGACCAGGAGCGTGTGTTTGGACCGGCTAGTATGTGTAGTGAGTGAAATGGACTTAGGGGTGCGGCAATCTTTCTAAGGCTAGTTGGAGTCATACCTGTGGAGTGGAGGACCGGGAGCTGGCCAGCACCGTGGCCCTGTGTCTGACTTGTGTGTACATCAGGACCGGGAGCTGGCCAGCACCGCGGCCCTGTGTCTGACTTGTATGTACATCAGGACCGGGAGCTGGCCAGCACCGCGGCCCTGTGTCTGACTTGTGTGTACGGGCCGTGTGCATCAGGACCGGGAGCTGGCCAGCACCGCGGCCCTGTGTCTGACTTGTGTGTACGGGCCGCAGGACCGGGAGCTGGCCAGCACTGCGGCCCTGTGTCTGACTTGTGCGTACGGGCCGCAGGACCGGGAGCTGGCCAGCACCGCACCCTGTGTCTGACTTGTGTGTACGGGCCGTGTGCGTCAGGACCGGGAGCTGGCCATCACCGCGGCCCTGTGTCTGACTTGTGTGTACGGGCCGTGTGCGTCAGGACCGGGAGCTGGCCAGCACCGCGGCCCTGTGTCTGACTTGTGTGTACGGGCCGTGTGCGTCAGGACCGGGAGCTGGCCATCACCGCGGCCCTGCCCGCCGGCCGCAGCAGTCGACCGAAGCGCAGCCGCCACCAGCGCGAGGCCGAGCTCACCCGTCTGGCGCTGGCACCCGAGCCGCCAAACGTCCGCGAGCGACGCGAACAGGCGCTCGCCCAGAACTTCTTCCAGCGAGTTAAGGTGGGTCATCACTCAGCTTGGGCGAGGCGTGAAGAAAGCATCTCATTTGAACGTAAGCGTATGTCATTGTGTGGAAACACATCGAAGTCCCGTATGCAGCATTTTTATAGTTTAAGATGGACAGTACAAAGGTTGGTATATGAAAGTTATGGGTGGTGTTTCGTGAGAAATGTGTGCAATATGATCGGGAACGTTGACCAATCAGCGACGACATCTCCCCGTCGCTGATTGGTCTGCGCTTCCGTTCACATTGTCCACACATTTTTCCAGAAGCATCGCTATGGGATATCCGTGTTAGACGTGTACGCCTTCTGATGAACGCGCGCGCGCGCGTGCGTGCGTGCGTGTGAGTATGCGTGTGCGGGTGCGTGTGCGTGTGCGTGCGCGTGCGCGTGCGCGTGCGCGTGCGCGTGCGCGTGCGCGTGCGCGTGTGCGTGTGCGTGTGCGTGTGCGTGTGCGTGTGCGTGTGCGTGTGCGTGTGCGTGTGCGTGTGCGTGTGCGTGTGCGTGTGCGTGTGCGTGCGTGTGCAGTTTTTTCACGAATGGACTAACCAGTAACCTTATCCGGCGTGAATCCCGCGTCCCACTCTGCATCTGCGACCGACGGCGGCAGTGTAATATCAGAGGAGTATCGGCAGCTTTCTAGCTGATGCAAGGAATGCAGTCCTGTCTTATGAGGCATCGCCGATGTCCTATGAGGCTGCTCCTCGGTCCCAGAGGCTGTTGCATTCATACTGCCCTCAATCAGGAGTGACGGCCACGGGCCCACGGGGCATCACAGCCCAGCAGCGCAGTATCGATTACTGTGTACTGAACTCCGGCGGGCTGGGAGATAGGCGACACGTCTAACCCATTCAGTGAGCCCTGTGTGGGCTGCGTTGCTGCACTGTATCGATCCGGGGCGGGCGATGCACCCCAATGCGGCAGATGCTGTTGGCTTCGGCTGTCGGCGACAATATACACACTCCTGAGCCCAAACTCATCGTCATTATCATCATTCATTATTCATCATCCAGCCTTAGATGACCACTGTGCCAATGATTGCACAGTGGACATATAAGTAAATTATTGTTTTTGTCATTGAGCGAACATTCGATTCGGTTAACTTGCCCGGCTTAACTATATTTACATTATTGCGAGCATATTTACTATAATTGCATTGTTTACACCAAGAAACAATGTAACCATCATATTTGCCAAGCCGCTTTCTATATTTTCGAATTGTGAATTCGAATTGGAATGCGAATTGTGTCCAGATGGTCGGAGGAGAGTTTAAGCTTCACTTCGTAAATTGGCAACGTATAACGCGTCGAATCAGGGTTCGTTGGTTGACATCACTAAATCGTCGAGCAGTGTGACTTTGGGCCGGCCGGACCAGTAGAAGTGCTGCACTCTCTGTCTCCCTTCAGACCGCTTCAGACAGGGCCACTTCAATCCGGCAGCGCGGCACACTTCAAAGCACCGGAAACGGTATCTCTGGGCCGGAAGATCCTGCAGCGGCACACTTAAAAGCACTCCGGCCATCTGTACCGCCCCACTGCTGTCCACGGATATACTCTGAACCGCCGGCCGGAGTTGACTGCGTGCTGTAGACGCCGGCCGGAGTTGAATGCGTGCTGCAGACGCCGGCCGTTGTAGGCTGTGGGGTACAGGCGGCGATCGTTGTAGGCCGTGGGGTGCTGGCTGTGTTCAGTGTAGGCTGTGGGGTGCAGGCGGCGGCCCAGAATGGCCCAGCCGGAAGCCTGCAAGGCGTGCCGTATGAATTATTGCCAGTTTGATATGCAGTGGCTGTGTGCACTGTGCACTTTGTATGCACTGCGTCACTGTGTGCGGCGCGGCTGAGGTTGAGGCTGAGGCTGAGGCTGAGGCTGAGGCTGAGGCTGAGGCTGAGGCTGAGGCTGAGGCTGAGGCTGAGGCTGAGGCTGAGGCTGAGGCTGAGGCTGGGGCTGGGGCGGAGGCGGAGGCGGAGGCGGAGGCTGAGCCTGTTGTGAGCTGGTCTATGCCGTATCGGTATTGCCCGTAACCACATCAGCGCCAGGTAACTAGCTACCAAGTGTAGTGGCATAGTGTAGTGTCCTGTATTGGCTTCACGGACACCTCGTCACAACAAGTAACAACTGAACTGAACGGGGACGATAACTCGCGTCTGGCACACCGCCAATGACCCTACGCCCGAGGCCCGGCCACGCACGACTCCCGGCACCGACTGCCCAAAGCAGACCCCGGGAACGCGCCAAGTCACCTGACCAAGTTACCGCCTAGTGAATGTCCTCACAACTCGTACTACCGGCGGCTGCCACTAGATGGCAGTTGCCGCTGTGATGCTCTTGATACACCACACATAGTTATCGCGAAGAAGATATATTTAATGTATTTAAAGTCAGCACCATAGCCGAATTTCAGCTATGGCGGTTTAAATATTCAGACATTGTATAATGGGATCATGTGAAACTAGAGACCGTTGTTGTTATAACCTAACAACATTGCCATCAGCTGTGAACTACGACTGCGCATCGCTCACACCGCCTCCTCCCCTCTTCCTCGACAGGAGTGCACGGAGAGCGTCGACCCCGCCATCTGTGAGCAGTTGCAGAAACTGCTGGCCGACTTCGCCGACAGCCCGGACGATGAGGCGGTGCTGTACGATGCCGTGTGCCGCCTGCTGAAGGGCTTCCCGGACCTGGCAGCCGAGTTTCTGACGTTCGTCTCGCCTGACGTGGCAGTGCGTCGCGGCGTCGTCACCGAACACGTGCGAGCGATGCGACTGCACGAGCTGGCGCGCGGCATTGACGCCGTGAATTCACACCCGACTCAGATCATGAAGGTGAGGGTAGGACTGGTCACAGGTGAGAGGCAGGACGGGAGAGAGAAGGTGAGATGCAGGACGGGAGAGAGAAGGTGAGAGGCGGGACGGGAGAGAGAAGGTGATGAGCGGGGCGGGAGAGAGGAGGCGAGAGGCAGGATGGGAGAGAGGAGGTGAGAGGCAGGACGGGAGAGAGGAGGTGAGAGGCAGGACGGGAGAGAGGAGGTGATGAGCGGGACGGGAGAGAGGAGGTGATGAGCGGGACGGGAGAGAGGAGGTGAGAGGCAGGACGGGAGAAAGGAGGTGAGAGGCAGGACGGGAGAGAGGAGGTGAGAGGCGGGACGGGAGAGAGGAGGTGAGAGGCAGGACGGGAGAGAGGAGGTGATGAGCGGGACGGGAGAGAGGAGGTGAGAGGCGGGACGGAAGAGAGGAGGTGAGAGGCGGGACGGGAGAGAGGAGGTGATGAGCGGGACGGGAGAGAGGTGATGAGCGGTACGGGAGAGAGGAGGTGATGAGCGGGACGGGAGAGAGGAGGTGATGAGCGGGACGGGAGAGAGGTGATGAGCGGGACGGGAGAGAGAAGGTGATGAGCGGGACGGGAGAGAAAAGGTGATGTGCGGGACGGGAGAGAGAAGGTGATGAGCGGGACGGGAGAGAGAAGGTGATGAGTAGGACGGGAGAGAGGAGGTGAGAGGCAGGACGGGAGAGAGGAGGTGATGAGCGGGACGGGAGAGAGGAGGTGATGAGCGGGACGGGAGAGAGGAGGTGATGAGCGGGACGGGAGAGAGGAGGTGAGAGGCAGGACGGGAGAGAGGAGGTGATGAGCGGGACGGGAAAGAGGAGGTGAGAGGGGGTGAGAGGCAGGACGGGAGAGAGGAGGTGATGAGCGGGACGGGAGAGAGGAGGTGATGAGCGGGACGGGAGAGAGGAGGTGATGAGCGGGACGGGAAAGAGGAGGTGAGAGGCAGGATGGGAGAGAGGAGGTGAGAGGCAGGACGGGAAAGAGGAGGTGAGAGGCAGGACGGGAGAAAGGAGGTGAGAGGCAGGACGGGAGAGAGGAGGTGATGAGCGGGACGGGAGAGAGGAGGTGAGAGGCGGGACGGGAGAGAGGAGGTGATGAGCGGGACGGGAGAGAGGAGGTGAGAGGCGGGACGGAAGAGAGGAGGTGAGAGGCGGGACGGGAGAGAGGAGGTGATGAGCGGGACGGGAGAGAGGAGGTGATGAGCGGTACGGGAGAGAGGAGGTGATGAGCGGGACGGGAGAGAGGAGGTGATGAGCGGGACGGGAGAGAGAAGGTGATGAGCGGGACGGGAGAGAGAAGGTGATGAGCGGGACGGGAGAGAAAAGGTGATGAGCGGGACGGGAGAGAGAAGGTGATGAGCGGGACGGGAGAGAGAAGGTGATAAGCAGGACGGGAGAGAGGAGGTGAGAGGCAGGACGGGAGAGAGGAGGTGATGAGCGGGACGGGAGAGAGGAGGTGATGAGCGGGACGGGAGAGAGGAGGTGATGAGCGGGACGGGAGAGAGGAGGTGAGAGGCAGGACGGGAGAGAGGAGGTGATGAGCGGGACGGGAAAGAGGAGGTGAGAGGCATGATGGGAGAGAGGGGGTGAGAGGCAGGACGGGAGAGAGGAGGTGATGAGCGGGACGGGAGAGAGGAGGTGATGAGCGGGACGGGAAAGAGGAGGTGAGAGGCAGGATGGGAGAGAGGAGGTGAGAGGCAGGACGGGAAAGAGGAGGTGAGAGGCAGGACGGCGATGGGCCGGTACTTCATACACCCATGGCACTGTCAAGAGTGTGTCAGGTGAGCTCCAGTGTGCATCATCTTAGTTAAATGATAACATTACACAGGGTTCAACGCGGGGATGGGCTGTTAAACGAGTATCGCATGGTTTTAACCCTGCCCCGTTGTCCCGGCCGGCGGCCCACAGTGATAGGTGACCCGCACACTTGACTTAATGACCAGCCGCGGGGAGGAGGTGAGCGGTGGACCCTCAGTCTCACCCTGTCCCCTGCCCCCTGTCCCCAGGTGACCCGCACACTGACTCAGATGACCAGTCGCGGGGAGGATGTGACCTCTACAGACCTGCAGGCGGCGGTCCAGCAGCTGGTGCGCGGCTGTCCGCTGCTCTCGGCCCAGCTGACCAGCTTGATCGACTCGGAGCCACCGCCAGCCGAGCTGACCCGGCGCGAGGCAGACTTCCAGACGGTCGCGCTGGACTCCGAGCCGGCCGGAGCCGAGTTTGAGGAGGTGACGGAGCTGGCCGCCGATGAGCCGGACCCATACGGTACCGAGCGGTGCCCCTGCGGCTGCCACGATACCGGCGAGGATGTCAGGTTCCTCCAGCGGCGGCGGCACTGCGAGCGGTGTGGACTGAGGTTCATCGCCGGCCGAGTCTACTTGCAGACGGGCAAGGTAATAATAATAATAATATATTTCAAGCCCATCCAGCTATGTGCTGGCTTTTCATGTGCTCGCGTTAATGACATGGATACATCAGGAGGAAACAGCATTCACACACATCGCACATAAAACACATGTACAAATTTCGCACTATAGCCGCCGTGCCAGACCCAGCTGTTCAGTGATCCTCCTCCGGAACACCGCAACACTAGTCTCCCTAGTGTCGGACGGCAGGCCGTTGTACGCTCGGGCGGCTCGATAAACAAACCGCCGCCTCCCTGACTCGGTTCTGATGCGAGGCATGGACAGTAGATCATCCTGTCTGGTCGATCTTTGCCTCACACTTTGAACGGTGTGGAAGTGGCGCACAATGTCACTCGGCTGTCCCTGAGTCATGATGACTTTAAGTAAACATAGTGTGCGGTACATAACGAGGTCCTGGGCAGGTAACCAGTTTAACTCATGTAATACGTCACGTACGTGATCACACTTGCGCCGTCCTGATACTACTCGCGCACAGAAGTTGAGCAGTTTTTGTATGCGCGTCACTGCTTGTGCGGTACCGTTTCCGTATACAGCGATACCGTAGCGAATCAGTGCAATCACCAGTCCGTTCACTATTGTCGGTAGCACATCATGAGGGATGCAATGCTTCGCGTGGCTGAGACCAATCAACAGTCCAGTGCACTTGACAGGGGAGAGGAGGGGTCCGGAGGGTCGCCGGGATTGGGGATGAGAGGGCGGGTGTCAGGAGCACGTCTGTGATCCAGGCTTGGATAGGTTTGCTTCTTAATGTTGGTCTTACCTGGCCCATCTCACGTGGTTGTATATATGCAAACATTCTTCCACATTTTATTTATTTATTTATTTATTTATTTATTTATTTATTTATTTATTTATTTATTTATTTATTTATTTATTTATTTATTTATTTATTTATTTATTTATTTATTTATTTATTTATTTATTTATTTATTTATTGCAGATCTTTGTGGTATCCAATACATGATTGGCCGTTAGTCCACAGCGTCATACATAGTGTGCTGCCGTAGTCAAAACTCATACACTCATACACTAGTTCAAAATTTTCAGGTAAAAACACATACATAAGCACATAATAAAACTGCTGATTAAAAGAGCGATTCGTAAACGAGTCGGCACCTGAGCCGTCACACAGCGGCACAAAACGCACACCGTTATGTCTGCTGACGCTAAAGCTCCGACATCAATATGTCCTTCACGCACTTCTTGAAGGAACTGGCGCTCGTGTTCCCACGGACATTGCTGTCAAGCTCATTCCATTTGCGCACGGCGCGGACAGGCACAGTCATCTTGGTCGCCTCCAAGCGGCAACGGTATGTCTCCAATAGCCCGACAGTGGTTGCTCGTGTCGTTCGCTCGGATACATCGGCTCGGTAAGATATGAGATCTTTAAGGCGCTGTGGCCCCTGCTCTTGGTGTACCATCGAATGTACAAGCACAGAGTCTCTGTACTCAACTATGGTGTTAAATGGCATCCATCCAAGCTCCCGTCGTGCGGTTGAGATGTGTTCATGACGATGTTTTCTGGTCACGATCCGAGTTGCGAAGTTTATGACTGTCTATTTGATTTGATGTTGTTTGCCGTTGCACCGCTGCAGGTCTGTTCTGTCTTGGTGCGGGGCCGGTTGGGTATCGTACTGTTCCTGTCGTCCCCGGCGTCTGATTGCCCCCGCCCTGTCGTCAGGTGCTGCGTCCGGCGCGGGTCATCAGCTGCTCGGAGCCAGACGAGCCGGTCGCCGCCCCCGCCGCCGCCTCCTCCTCCGGACCGTCCCCAGGTGACGGCTCACCGCCAGCCAAACGGGTGCGCCGGCGCACCGGGCCGCGGGCTGAGCGAGGCCGGCGGCCGCGGCCCTCACTGGCCCCTGCTGCTGCCTCGCCGCCCCCGCCCCCGCCCCCGCCCCCGCCACCGCGGGAGCCGGAGCCGGCGGAGCAGCAACCGGAGCCGCAGCCGGAGCCGCAGCCGGAGGCGCCCTGGAACAGGGAGGACGACCTGGAGATCCTGACCAGCTGCCAGCGGAGCGGGGACGGCGAGAAGACGTTCCGAGCGATCCAGCGGCGGCTTTCGAGCCGGTCTGTGGCGCAGCTGCAGGCGCGCTTCCAGCACCTCATGGAGATGCTGCGACAACAGCTGCAGCAGGAGCCGGCCGAGTTCAGGGAGGAGGACGGATGACGAGGCGACACAGATCTAGGGGGACGGCTGAGGAACCAGTAGAAATCCAGGAGGATCGCTGAGAGGGGCCCGCAGAGTTACATGAGGACGGGTGAGGATTCGGTGGGGACCCAGGAGGAAGACGGCTGAGGAATAAACAGAGACCCAAGAGGCTGTGTGAACAAAAACAAGCAGAGTTGCATGAGAACGCAGGCGGTCATGATTTGGTAATGGGGAGGGGAGGGAGCAGGTGGTAAGTAAATGCAATTAGCGCCGCCGTTCCTCCTTGAGCTTGTTCGCCGTGGTGTGGCCGGCCATGTTTGTGCCCCATACTGGTGGCGCGTGTCCAGGGTGTCGAATCATGTTGTGTGCGGTGTTTTGTAAGTTGATCTCGAATCGAACAGCTACCCGGGCCGGGCGGCTACGGGACGGGTCGGCAGTGAAGCAGCGGAGCACGCTTTCAGGATGGTAACCTGCCTGAAATGTATTTTTATCGTTGCCTGTTCATCGTCATACGCGTAGGCTTGTCTCATAGACATTAGGCTTGTCTCATAGACATTAGGCTTGTCTCATAGACATTAGGCTTGTCTCATAGACATTAGGCTTGTCTCATAAGTGTCGAACTCCTGCGAACTCTCAGTCTCATCCATTAATTCTTGTCACATCCTGAAGTAGTGTTCATGATCGTTTTTCATACCGGAGGTGAAATAAAGTTAAGCTACGTAGCCTGTTTTTCTTTAGTCGGAATAGTTTCCCAATGCATTGAGCGATGTTTGTATCCGATTCAGAGTCCCCGAAGCAAAATCAGGACGTAGTCGATATGGTACATCAAATGTTACATGCAGAAACTCCACTCATGGAAACAAGGCCGAATTCGCATCACCACCTAACGTGCGGTAGAGCTGTCTGTGGATCAATATGACCATCATGAACTCGACGTCGACCTAACCTGTTATCAATCTATCTCCACAACAGAAAGATGCGCTGGGTACAACACTGGATAGATCTGCAGGGCCCCGTTACAGCCCGCGTCCTCCTCCCCTCCCCACCAATCGAGCACGGCACTGTTGTTATCCGCTGCAGCCGTCCCGTCGTCCTGCCCCCCCCCCCCCCCCGGGTCATGTGACCAGCAGCGGTCATCCATCGCGTGATCACGTGACCGCCGAGCTGATACGACGCGGGCCGGGGCGGGCGTAAACAAAGCCTGGTGGCCGTCCGACCGGCCGGCAACGCCCGGCAGAGGGTGTCTGTCGGAGCCTGCGACCGGACCTGTGAGCGGAGCGCGATGCGCGGGGCGGCGCTGTGTGTGTGTCTGGCTGCGCTGCTGGCGGCGGCGGCCGGCCGCTACGAGCCCACCTGGGACTCGCTGGACACCCGCCCCATCCCAGGCTGGTATGACGAGGCAAAGTTCGGCATTTTCCTCCACTGGGGCGTCTACTCTGTGCCGAGTTTCGGCGATGAGTGGTTCTGGCAGTACTGGCAGGGAGACAAGTGGCCCCAGTACGTCGAGTTCATGGAGAAAAACTACCGGCCGAACTTCACCTACGCCGACTTCGCGTCCCAGTTCACCGCCGAGTTCTTCGACCCGAACCAGTGGGCGGACCTGTTCAAGGCGGCCGGGGCCAAATACGTAGTGCTCACCACGAAACACCACGAGGGCTTCACTCTGTGGCCGAGCAAGTACGCCTGGAACTGGAATGCCGTCGACGTCGGCCCGAAGCGTGATCTGGTGGGAGACCTAGCCGCCGCCGTCCGCAACCGCACCGACATCCGTTTCGGCGTCTACCACTCACTGTTCGAGTTCTTCAACCCGATCTGGCTGTCTGACAAGGCGAGCAACTTCACGCAGGTGACGTTCCCGGCGGCCAAGTCGATCCCGGAGCTGTACGAGCTCGTGTACGGCTACGAGCCGGACATCATCTGGTCGGACGGCAGCAGTCAGGCGCCCAATTCAGACTACTGGGGCAGCAAGGACTTCCTGGCCTGGCTCTACAACGACTCGCCCATCAAGGACCGCGTGGTCACCAACGACCGCTGGGGAACCGACGCCGGCTGCGCGCACGGAGACTTCTACACGTGCCACGACCGCTACAACCCCGGCGTCGTGCAGAAGCACAAGTGGGAGAACTGTATGACAGTCGACCGCGTCTCCTGGGGGTACCGGCGCGAGGCCACGCTGGCGGACATGCTCACCATGGACGACCTCACAAAGGTAATAACACAGCGTCACTCTGCGGTAACGTTATCTCTGTCCTTACTGTATTCTCTCGAGGAGCCTCACCAAAACTTTCACATAATAATGGTTAGCAAGAGTATTTACGATATCTTGGAACTTACCAAAAATGAGAAGCATGACCTGCATGAGAGCTAAAATGGCATTGCAGAGCAAGCATCACTACGTTGGAAGTTATTTTAGACAATGGTACACTTTCAAGCACATCCTTTCTATTACGATTTGGCTTATGACATAAGAGTACGGTACCGTATCAGCACGGTTACTCGTGACACCAGCAGCTGACCTCGCCGCGCCTCTCTGTTCTATGTCACGGCCGCCCTCTCTGTTCTTATGTCACGGCCGCCCTCTCTGTTCCTCGCCGCGTCTCTCTGTTCTTATGTCACGGCCGCACTCTCTGTTCCTCGCCGCGCCTCTCTGTTCTTATGTCACGGCCGCCTTCTCTGTTCCTCGCCGCGCCTCTGTGTTCTTATGGCACGGCCGCCCTCTCTGTTCCCCGCCGCGCCTCTGTGTTCTTATGGCACGGCCGCCCTCTCTGTTCCTCGCCGCGCCTCTCTGTTCTTATGTCACGGCCGCCTTCTCTGTTCCTCGCCGCGCCTCTCTGTTCTTATGTCACGGCCGCCCTCTCTGTTCCTCGCCGCGCCTCTCTGTTCTTATGTCACGGCCGCCCTCTCTGTTCCTCGCCGCGCCTCTCTGTTCTTATGTCACGGCCGCCCTCTCTGTTCCTCGCCGCGTCTCTCTGTTCTTATGTCACGGCCGCCCTCTCTGCTCCTCCCCGCGCCTCTGTTCCTCCCCGCGCCTCTGTTCCTATGTCACGGCCGCCCTCTCTGTTCCTCGCCGCGCCTCTCTGTTCTTATGTCACGGCCGCCCTCTCTGTTCCCCGCCGCGTCTCTCTGTTCTTATGTCACGGCCGCACTCTCTGTTCCTCGCCGCGCCTCTCTGTTCTTATGTCACGGCCGCCTTCTCTGTTCCTCGCCGCGCCTCTCTGTTCTTATGTCACGGCCGCCTTCTCTGTTCCTCGCCGCGCCTCTGTGTTCTTATGGAACGGCCGCCCTCTCTGTTCCCCGCCGCGCCTCTGTGTTCTTATGGCACGGCCGCCCTCTCTGCTCCTCCCCGCGCCTCTGTTCCTATGTCACGGCCGCCCTCTCTGTTCCTCGCCGCGCCTCTCTGTTCTTATGTCACGGCCGCCCTCTCTGTTCCTCGCCGCACCTCTCTGTTCTTATGTCACGGCCGCCCTCTCTGTTCCTCGCCGCGCCTCTCTGTTCTTATGTCACGGCCGCCTTCTCTGTTCCTCGCCGCGCCTCTCTGTTCCTATGTCACGGCCGCCCTCTCTGTTCCTCGCCGCGCCTCTGTGTTCTTATGGCACGGCCGCCCTCTCTGTTCCTCGCCGCACCTCTCTGTTCTTATGTCACGGCCGCCCTCTCTGTTCCTCGCCGCGCCTCTCTGTTCTTATGTCACGGCCGCCTTCTCTGTTCCTCGCCGCGCCTCTCTGGCGTATGACATAAGAGTACGGTATCGTATCAGCACCGTCACTCGTGGCACCAGCAGCTGACCTCGCCGCGCCTCTCTCTCTCTCTCTCCAGGAGCTGGCGGAGACCATCAGCTGCGGCGGCAACCTGCTGCTGAACGTCGGGCCGACACACGATGGACGCATCGTGCCCATCTTCGAGGAGCGGCTCCGGCAGATGGGGGCGTGGCTCGGCATCAACGGGGACGCCGTGTACGCCTCCCATCCGTGGACGGTTCAGAACGACACCGTGACCAGCGGAGTGTGGTACACCCAGCGGGAAGGGCACGTGTACGCCATCGTGTTGGACTGGCCGGGCACGGATGGTCTGGTGCTGGGCAGTGTTGCGCTGCCCGCTGCCAGTAAGGTGATGATGCTGGGGTACGAGGACCCGCTGCAGTGGACCCAGGCGGCCGGGGCAGGGGTGCAGGTCAAGTTCCCGGACCTGGTCAAGGTCAGCTCGCGCTGGGCCTGGGTGTTGCAGTTAGATGGAGCGCAGAGTGCGGAGAGTAACGAATTGTAGCTCGGCGTCCGCGCGGGTCAGGTCAGGTCAGGTCAGGTCGGGTCAGTTACACGGGAGTCGGGGTTGGTAAAGGAGGATTAGGTCATGGGAATGCTAGACCGCTGACCGAGGCAGGTCACCTGATTGTCAGTCAGATCAATAAAGATTCAACAATACGCTACGGGCCAGCACAAATTATAAAAGCAATGCCCTAATTCACTGAAAATGAGCGCTGGATATGTTGCTATGAAATGGGAGACATGGTTAGTCATCCGCGATGCTGCATTGCTCAGAGCTGATTGTTTGTACGCTATGTCGCAACGAAAATACAAGGATAATCAACACTCGCATGTTTGAGAGTTCCACCGTCCAGAGCATATTTCATGTTTGTGATCACACACGTCATGTGAGTACACGAGAAGGGCTCAGCTGTGCAGTTTCAACTTCCGGCTCAGTTACTGTCGTGAGGTAGTTAGTTCGTAATCAAAATGGAATAAGCATTGGATTTACAATGTAAATGTATTTATACTTTTGTTTTTGCATTACGCAATTAGTGACAGGCGCCACCATTAATGAATACAGAACCGCTTTGATTCCCTACAAGTCGACAGTGAAATGGTGGATGAATGATAAACACAGTCGACAATGGTGATGAGAAACAAACAACAAATCCAAAATATCTGACACAACGATGGACAATATGACACCCCGCTCAGACAGCATAGGCTGATCGTCACCACATGCTTCCGATGGCAGACTTTATCTGCGTCACATACACGCAGTCAGTGGACAGCCGTCAGCCCATCCTACGGGCACGCCATACGAAAGGCACACATAGTCCCACCCTTCATACGATGAGCGAAACACAGTCTTCGTGTCGCAAATAGCGTCACTGCACCGCCCACAACATATCTGTAGCGTCACTCTTCCGTCACCAAACCGTTCTGCTCAGACTGCGGCGTCCCGTCAAACCGCTGGTCCGCAGTCTGCGGAGTCCTGTCAAACCACTGGTCTACAGACTGCGGAGTCCCGTCAAACCACTGGTCTGCAGACTGCGGCGTCCCGTCAAACCACTGGTCTGCAGACTGCGGCGTCCCGTCAAACCACTGGTCTGCAGACTGCGGAGTCCTGTCAAACCACTGGTCTGCAGACTGCTGCGTCCCGTCAAACCACTGGTCTGCAGACTGCGGCGTCCCATCAAACCACTGGTCTGCAGACTGCGGCGTCCCGTCAAACCACTGGTCTTCAGACTGCGGAGTCCCGTCAAACCACTGGTCTGCAGACTGCGGCGTCCCGTCAAACCACTGGTCTGCAGACTGCGGCGTCCCGTCAAACCACTGGTCTGCAGCCTGCGCAGTCCCGTCAAACCACTGGTCTGCAGACTGCAGCGTCCCGTCAAACCACTGGTCTGCAGACTGCGGCGTCCCGTCAAACCACTGGTCTGCAGACTGCGGCGTCCCGTCAAACCACTGGTCTTCAGACTGCAGTCATACCACACCACCAGTGCGGTGTGACTTAGTGCGGGCAGTGCCAGACAGAAGTCAGAGTACCACACATCACCGACTGGGTGTTCCGTTACGTCACCGTGGCCAGCAGTGTCGTAGAGGTAAGTCCATTACGTCACCGTGGCCAGCAGTGTCGTAGAGGTAAGTCCATTACGTCACCGTGGCCAGCAGTGTCGTAGAGGTAAGTCAATTACGTCACCGTGACCAGCAGTGTCGTAGAGGTAAGTCCATTACGTCACCGTGACCAGCAGTGTCGTAGAGGTAAGTCCATTACGTCACCGTGGCCAGCAGTGTCGTAGAGGTAAGTCGATTACGTCACCGTGGCCAGCAGTGTCGTAGAGGTAAGTCGATTACGTCACCGTGGCCAGCAGTGTCGTAGAGGTAAGTCAATTACGTCACCGTGACCAGCAGTGTCGTAGAGGTAAGTCCATTACGTCACCGTGACCAGCAGTGTTGTAGAGGTAAGACATTACGTCACCGTGGCCAGCAGTGTCGTAGAGGTAAGTCGATTACGTCACCGTGGCCAGCAGTGTCGTAGAGGTAAGTCGATTACGTCACCGTGGCCAGCAGTGTCGTAGAGGTAAGTCGATTACGTCACCGTGGCCAGCAGTGTCGTAGAGGTAAGTACATTACGTCACCGTGGCCAGCAGTGTCGTAGAGGTAAGTCCGTTACGTCGCCATGGCCAGCAGTGTCGTAGAGGTAAGTCCGTTACGTCGCCGTGGCCAACAGTGTCGTAGGGGTAAGTCCATTACGTCACCGTGGCCAGCAGTGTCGTAGAGGTAAGTGCATTACGTTACCGTGGCCAGCAGTGCCGTAGAGGTAAGTCCATTACGTCACAGTGGCCAGCAGTGTCGTAGAGGTAAGTCCATTACGTCACCGTGGCCAGCAGTGTCGTAGAGGTAAGTCCATTACGTCACCGTGACCAGCAGTGTCGTAGAGGTAAGTCCATTACGTCACCGTGACCAGCAGTGTTGTAGAGGTAAGACATTACGTCACCGTGGCCAGCAGTGTCGTAGAGTTAAGTCGATTACGTCACCGTGGCCAGCAGTGTCGTAGAGGTAAGTCGATTACGTCACCGTGGCCAGCAGTGTCGTAGAGGTAAGTCGATTACGTCACCGTGGCCAGCAGTGTCGTAGAGGTAAGTCCATTACGTCACCGTGGCCAGCAGTGTCGTAGAGGTAAGTCCGTTACGTCGCCATGGCCAGCAGTGTCGTAGAGGTAAGTCCGTTACGTCGCCGTGGCCAACAGTGTCGTAGGGGTAAGTCCATTACGTCACCGTGGCCAGCAGTGTCGTAGAGGTAAGTGCATTACGTTACCGTGGCCAGCAGTGCCGTATAGGTAAGTCCATTACGTCACAGTGGCCAGCAGTGTCGTAGAGGTAAGTCCATTACGTCACCGTGGCCAGCAGTGTCGTAGAGGTAAGTCCATTACGTCACCGTGACCAGCAGTGTCGTAGAGGTAAGTCGATTACGTCACCGTGGCCAGCAGTGTCGTAGAGGTAAGTCCGTTACGTCACCGTGGCCAGCAGTGTCGTAGAGGTAAGTCCGTTACGTCGCCGTGGCGAGCAGTGTCGTAGAGGTAAGTCTGTTACGTCGCCGTGGCCAACAGTGTCGTAGAGGTAAGTCCATTACGTCACCGTGGCCAGCAGTGTCGTAGAGGTAAGTGCATTACGTTACCGTGGCCAGCAGTGCCGTAGATGTAAGTCCATTACGTCACAGTGGCCAACAGTGTCGTAGAGGTAAGTCCATTACGTCACCGTAGCCAGCAGTGTCGTAGAGGTAAGTCCATTACGTCACCGTGACCAGCAGTGTCGTAGAGGTAAGTCGATTACGTCACCGTGGCCAGCAGTGTCGTAGAGGTAAGTCGATTACGTCACCGTGGCCAGCAGTGTCGTAGAGGTAAGTCGATTACGTCACCGTGGCCAGCAGTGTCGTAGAGGTAAGTCTATTACGTCACCGTGGCCAGCAGTGTCGTAGAGGTAAGTCGATTACGTCACCGTGGCCAGCGGTGTCGTAGAGGTAAGTCCATTACGTCACCGTGGCCAGCAGTGTCGTAGAGGTAAGTCCATTACGTCACCGTGACCAGCAGTGTCGTAGAGGTAAGTCGATTACGTCACCGTGGCCAGCAGTGTCGTATAGGTAAGTCGATTACGTCACCGTGGCCAGTAGTGTCGTAGAGGTAAGTCGATTACGTCACCGTGGCCAGCAGTGTCGTAGAGGTAGGTCCATTACGTCACCGTGACCAGCAGTGCCGTAGAGGTAAGTCCACATTACGTCACGCTGCGCTCGCCACGTCACAGCCGGCGGTAGTCTGACTTCTCCAGTTGCACCAGCGGTTTGAGCTGTTCGGCGAAGTTGCGCACGTCCTCGGCCACGGCGTCGTGCCCCTGCGGTGCCAGCACGCTCAGTTCCACCACGTGAGACATGCTCAGCGGCTCCCAGCTCTCCGCCGACTTGTTCTGCCGGCACACATCGGGTCGGGTCACAGGTCAAACGGAGAAAATGGAAACACAATACCGCCGAAACTGCCCAAGCGATGTCAATGCCCTAGTTTTAGTCGAGGCAAAAGTCTGTGGTTAGTTGGGCGGACAGATCGGAGAGGCCACCTCTCCCGGCATACCATGGTGATTACTGACTGTATAGAATAATGGGAGGATGCTGACAATCATATAGTATCCAATGGTCACTGAATCTCACTGCAGACAATCAGGATCGGCCCATAGATCACTATGTACCAGCATGATATAGCACGGCTACTAGTTGGTGACTGTGACAGGAGTGTGACAGGATTCAGAGGACACGCCGACATATTTTTGCAGAGCCACCAGAACGTTGTGTGTCATTGTCTAAATTGTGCTCTACCGGCGAACACCAGCGTGGCGGGGAGTCGGGGTGGGTGCGAATGACGACACCAAACTACGCCGCATTTCAAGGTTAATATCAATAGCACGTCAAACGATACAAGTCGAGGATGCTGACGAAATAGACTAGGCGGCTATCTCGCCCCCCCCCCCCCTATCTATGATTATCCTGCATCTAGGCACAGTTGCAATATATCATCAAGGTCACAGACGCTGCGTTTCACTGTCCACATTACAACGCATTGTCTTTGTTACGGCTATTCGACCTTTGAACATATCAAGGAAACAAAGCAGCCTGGTCATGTCACGGGAAATGTCACAGAATGGAATGAGACAGCCCGGATCCTGCTGCCGCAGAATGGAATGAGGCAGGCCGGATCCTGATGCCGCAGAATGGAATGAGGCAGGCCGGATCCTGCTGCCACAGAATGGAATGAGGCAGGCCGGATCCTGCTGCCACAGAATGGAATGAGACAGCCCGGATCCTGATGCCACATAATGGAATGAGGCAGGCCGTATCCTGCTGCCGCAGAATGGAATGAGGCAGGCCAGATCCTGATGCCACAGAATGGAATGAGGCAGGCCGGATCCTGCTGCCACAGAATGGAATGAGGCAGGCCGGATCCTGATGCCACAGAATGGAATGAGGCAGGCCGGATCCTGATGCCACAGAATGGAATGAGGCAGGCCGGATCCTGATGCCACATAATGGAATGAGGCAGGCCGGATCCTGATGCCACAGAATGGAATGAGGCAGGCCGGATCCTGCTGCCACAGAATGGAATGAGGCAGCCAGGATCCTGACGCAGAATGGAATGAGGCAGGCCGGATCCTGATGCCGCAGAATGGAATGAGGCAGCCCGGATCCTGATGCCACATAATGGAATGAGGCAGGCCGTATCCTGCTGCCGCAGAATGGAATGAGGCAGGCCGGATCCTGCTGCCACAGAATGGAATGAGGCAGCCCGGATCCTGCTCCCACAGAATGGAATGAGGCAGGCCGGATCCTGCTGCCACAGAATGGAATGAGGCAGGCCGGATCCTGCTGCCACAGAATGGAATGAGGCAGCCCGGATCCTGCTCCCACAGAATGGAATGAAGCAGGCCGGATCCTGCTGCCGCAGAATGGAATGAGGCAGGCCGTATCCTGCTGCCGCAGAATGGAATGAGGCAGGCCGGATCCTGATGCCGCAGAATGGAATGAGGCAGCCCGGATCCAGCTGCCACAGAATGGAATGAGGCAGGACGGATCCTGACACAGAATGGAATGAGGTAGGCCGGATCCTGCTCTGCCGCAGAATGGAATGATGCAGGCCGGATCCTGCTGCCACAGAATGGAATGAGGCAGGCCGGATCCTGCTGCCGCAGAATGCAATGAGGCAGGCCGGATCCTGATGCCACAGAATGGAATGAGGCAGGCCGGATCCTGCTGCCACAGAATGGAATGAGGCAGGCCGGATCCTGCTGCCACAGAATGGAATGAGGCAGGCCGGATCCTGATGCCACATAATGGAATGAGGCAGGCCGGATCCTGCTGCCACAGAATGGAATGAGGCAGGCCGGATCCTGATGCCATAGAATGGAATGAGGCAGGCCGGATCCTGTTGCCACAGAATGGAATGAGGCAGGCCGTATCCTGCTGCCACAGAATGGAATGAGGCAGGCCGGATCCTGATGCCACAGAATGGAATGAGGCAGGCCGGATCCTGATGCCACAGAATGGAATGAGGCAGCCCGGATCCTGATGCCACAGAATGGAATGAGGCAGGCCGGATCCTGCTGCCACAGAATGGAATGAGGCAGGCCGGATCCTGATGCCACAGAATGGAATGAGGCAGGCCGGATCCTGACGCCACATAATGGAATGAGGAAGCCCGGATCCTCCTGCCACAGAATGGAACGAGGCAGGCCGGATCCTGATGCCACAGAATGAAATGAGGCAGCCCGGATCCTGATGCCACAGAATGGAATGAGGCAGCCCGGATCCTGACGCAGAATGGAATGAGGCAGGCCGGATCCTGATGCCGCAGAATAGAATGAGGCAGGCCGGATCCTGATGCCACATAATGGAATGAGGCAGGCCGGATCCTGCTGCCGCAGAATGGAATGAGGCAGGCCGGATCCTGCTGCCACAGAATGGAATGAGGCAGGCCGGATCCTGATGCCGCAGAATGGAATGAGGCAGCCCGGATCCTGACGCCACAGAATGGAATGAGGCAGGCCGGATCCTGACACAGAATGGAATGAGGCAGGCCGGATCCTGATGCCACAGAATGGAATGAGGCAGCCCGGATCCTGACGCCACAGAATGGAATGAGGCAGGCCGGATCCTGACACAGAATGGAGTGAGGCAGGCCGGATCCTGATGCCATAGAATGGAATGAGGCAGCCCGGATCCTGACGCCACAGAATGGAATGAGGCAGGCCGGATCCTGACACAGAATGGAGTGAGGTAGGCCGGATCCTGATGCCACAGAATGGAATGAGGCAGCCCGGATCCTGACGCAGAATGGAATGAGGCAGCCCGGATCCTGATGCCGCAGAATGGAATGAGGCAGGCCGGATCCTGCTCTGCCGCAGAATGGAATGAGGCAGGCCGGATCCTGACGTAGAATGGAATGAGGCAGCCCGGATCCTGCTGCCGCAGAATGGAATGAGGCAGGCCGGATCCTGATGCCGCAGAATGGAATGAGGCAGCCCGGATCCTGCTGCCACAGAATGGAATGAGGCCGGCCGGATCCTGATGCCACAGAATGGAATGAGGCAGGCCGGATCCTGACGCCACAGAATGGAATGAGGCAGCCCGGATCCTGACGCCACAGAATGGAATGAGGCAGCCCGGATCCTGCTGCCACAGAATGGAATGAGGCAGGCCGGATCCTGCTGCCACAGAATGGAATGAGGCAGGCCGGATCCTGCTGCCACAGAATGGAATGAGGCAGGCCGGATCCTGCTGCCACAGAATGGAATGAGGCAGGCCGGATCCTGACGCCACAGAATGGAATGAGGCAGGCCGGATCCTGATGCCACAGAATGGAATGAGGCAGGCCGGATCCTGATGCCACATAATGGAATGAGGCAGGCCGGATCCTGATGCCAAAGAATGGGATGAGGCAGGCCGGATCCTGCTGCCACAGAATGGAATGAGGCAGCCCGGATCCTGACGCAGAATGGAATGAGGCAGGCCGGATCCTGATGCCGCAGAATGGAATGAGGCAGCCCGGATCCTGATGCCACATAATGGAATGAGGCAGGCCGTATCCTGCTGCCGCAGAATGGAATGAGGCAGGCCGGATCCTGCTGCCACAGAATGGAATGAGGCAGCCCGGATCCTGCTCCCACAGAATGGAATGAGGCAGGCCGGATCCTGCTGCCACAGAATGGAATGAGGCAGGCCGGATCCTGCTGCCACAGAATGGAATGAGGCAGCCCGGATCCTGCTCCCACAGAATGGAATGAAGCAGGCCGGATCCTGCTGCCGCAGAATGGAATGAGGCAGGCCGTATCCTGCTGCCGCAGAATGGAATGAGGCAGGCCGGATCCTGACACAGAATGGAGTGAGGTAGGCCGGATCCTGATGCCACAGAATGGAATGAGGCAGCCCGGATCCTGACGCAGAATGGAATGAGGCAGCCCGGATCCTGATGCCGCAGAATGGAATGAGGCAGGCCGGATCCTGCTCTGCCGCAGAATGGAATGAGGCAGGCCGGATCCTGACGTAGAATGGAATGAGGCATCCCGGATCCTGCTGCCGCAGAATGGAATGAGGCAGGCCGGATCCTGATGCCGCAGAATGGAATGAGGCAGCCCGGATCCTGCTGCCACAGAATGGAATGAGGCCGGCCGGATCCTGATGCCACAGAATGGAATGAGGCAGGCCGGATCCTGACGCCACAGAATGGAGTGAGGCAGGCCGGATCCTGACGCCACAGAATGGAGTGAGGCAGGCCGGATCCTGACGCCACAGAATGGAATGAGGCAGCCCGGATCCTGACGCCACAGAATGGAATGAGGCAGCCCGGATCCTGACGCCACAGAATGGAATGAGGCAGCCCGGATCCTGCTGCCACAGAATGGAATGAGGCAGGCCGGATCCTGCTGCCACAGAATGGAATGAGGCAGGCCGGATCCTGCTGCCACAGAATGGAATGAGGCAGGCCGGATCCTGCTGCCACAGAATGGAATGAGGCAGGCCGGATCCTGCTGCCACAGAATGGAATGAGGCAGCCCGGATCCTGACGCCGCAGAATGGAATGAGGCAGGCCGGATCCTGACGCAGAATGGAGCAGACTGTCCGCAGGCCGCGCTCAGCAGCACACGACATGCGCTGCGACTGACTCACCTTGTAGATCTTATAGACGAGAATCTTCATGCGTCCCTTGCGGAACATGAATCCCTTGCACATGTACTCGTACTCCTGTTTGAAGCCCATCTCGGAGAGGAACTCCAGGACGTTCTGTGTGCAGCCGACGTCGATACTGTTACGCAGCACTGTCGGTCGACTCTTGTCTCCTGCCGACGACGCCGGGACAGGCAGAGGTCAGCCATCGACCGGCCAGTCCCAGCGACGGTCACACACAGCACGGCACGGCACGGCACGGTCACACACAGCACGACACGGCATGTCACGGCACGTCACGGCACAGCACGGCACGGCCCAACACGGCACGGCACGGCACGGCACGGCACGGCACGGCACGACACGACACGACACGACACAGCACGGCCCGGCACGGCCCAGCACGACACGGCACGGCACGTCACGGCACGTCACGGCACGTCACGGCACGTCACGGCACGGCACGACGTCAGTTACAGATAATCTAGCTTTGTCGGCTCATTACATAAGGTATTCACGATTGTGATATCACAATTCACACCACATAACGGTCCATTACCTGAGGTGCATACACTTAACCACTGGGTCAGTGTCTTAGCATTGGGAAATTTGGGTGGAAAATGACACCCTATGGATACTATTTTTGCCACTCTTTTTCCTAAGTTTTACTGTGAATTTTCCACTCCTTATTTTAAAATGTATTGGATAATTGGAAACCTGATACTGATGTATGGATGTAATGATAGGGACAGCCTGTGAATGGAAAGACAGGTAATCATTGGCATAAGTAATAACTAATTTTGGTGAGCAGGTAATTGGGTGATAAAGCCTGGTACATATGCTTTTTGGTTGAGTTTGCCACTCTTTATACTTATTTTTAGTCAGAATTTTCCACTCCGCACCCCAGCTCCAAAGCAATTATAGGAGCCTGCACTGGGTTAAGAACATGGGACAACAATAGGACCGGTGGCTTGCACTAGCATACACAACACTAGCACACTTCAACCAGTTTGCCACTGCAGCACAGCCAAGGAGCCCGTGTGTGACCGCCGAGGTGAGCCTGCAGGTGAGCAGGTGACTGACCGACTTCTGGCTGTCCTATGTAGCGCATGGTCCAGGGCGCGTCCGGCTGATCCATGGCCTGCCTGACGTACAGCGTCAGTGTCTGGTTGCTCACTGGGGACAACCGGGTCACGGACCGTGAAAATCACACGCTGTGGTTCACCGGGGGCAGACAAACCAGCCACGTAACGGACCACTGTACACGGACACCGCGGGTTGGGGTCGCGCCCAGAGGGAAAACTGCAATCTGCTGACTCAATGGTTTGTGTGCTGAGACAGACAGCCAAGCTTTAACATTGTTTCTAAAATATGTATAATTTAATCATTATTGGGGCTTATGTCCCACCGCTCTTTATGTTATGAAGAGGAAACAACGTGTATACATGGTGTTGTGGGAGCGAGCGAGACTCGAACCTGTGACCTTTCCATCACCAGGCAAACCCCGACCATGAGGCTAACTGACCTGGTCCGAGTGTGAGCACCCGTTCTCGGTCATGAAACGTCTCCACCTGTTCGTCAACATTGTCGGCCAGTCCCCGCAGCCGGTGGATGAGCACATCCTTGGCAGTATCCAGCACACTGCCCTGTAGTAGGTACTCCTGTGAAGTGTGAAGAGACAGTCAGCAGCATCAGTCAATTGGCAGTATCCAGCACACTGCCCTGTAGTAGGTACTCCTGTGAAGTGTGAAGAGACAGTCAGCAGGATCAGTCAATTGGCAGTATCCAGCACACTGCCCTGTAGTAGGTACTCCTGTGAAGTGTCAAGAGACAGTCAGCAGGATCAGTCAATTGGCAGTATCCAGCACACTGCCCTGTAGTAGGTACTCCTGTGAAGTGTGAAGAGACAGTCAGCAGGATCAGTCAATTGGCAGTATCCAGAACACTGCCCTGTAGTAGGTACTCCTGTGAAGTGTGAAGAGACAGTCAGCAGGATCAGTCAATTGGCAGTATCCAGCACACTGCCCTGTAGTAGGTACTCCTGTGAAGTGTGAAGAGACAGTCAGCAGGATCAGTCAATTGGCAGTATCCAGCACACTGCCCTGTAGTAGGTACTCCTGTGAAGTGTGAAGAGACAGTCAGCAGGATCAGTCAATTGGCAGTATCCAGCACACTGCCCTGTAGTAGGTACTCTTGTGAAGTGTGAAGAGACAGTCGGCAGGATCAGTCAATTGGCAGTATCCAGCACACTGCCCTGCAGTAGGTACTCCTGTGAAGTGTGAAGAGACAGTCAGCAGGATCAGTCAATTGGCAGTATCCAGCACACTGCCCTGTAGTAGGTACTCCTGTGAAGTGTGAAGAGACAGTCAGCAGGATCAGTCAATTGGCAGTATCCAGCACACTGCCCTGTAGTAGGTACTCCTGTGAAGTGTGAAGAGACAGTCAGCAGCATCAGTCAATTGGCAGTATCCAGCACACTGCCCTGTAGTAGGTACTCCTGTGAAGTGTGAAGAGACAGTCAGCAGGATCAGTCAATTGGCAGTATCCAGCACACTGCCCTGTAGTAGGTACTCCTGTGAAGTGTGAAGAGACAGTCAGCAGGATCAGTCAATTGGCAGTATCCAGCACACTGCCCTGCAGTAGGTACTCCTGTGAAGTGTGAAGAGACAGTCAGCAGGATCAGTCAATTGGCAGTATCCAGCACACTGCCCTGTAGTAGGTACTCCTGTGAAGTGTGAAGAGACAGTCAGCAGGATCAGTCAATTGGCAGTATCCAGCACACTGCCCTGTAGTAGGTACTCCTGTGAAGTGTGAAGAGACAGTCAGCAGGATCAGTCAATTGGCAGTATCCAGCACACTGCCCTGCAGTAGGTACTTCTGTGAAGTGTGAAGAGACAGTCAGCAGGATCAGTCAATTGGCAGTATCCAGCACACTGCCCTGTAGTAGGTACTCCTGTGAAGTGTGAAGAGACAGTCAGCAGGATCAGTCAATTGGCAGTATCCAGCACACTGCCCTGTAGTAGGTACTCCTGTGAAGTGTGAAGAGACAGTCGGCAGGATCAGTCAATTGGCAGTATCCAGCACACTGCCCTGTAGTAGGTACTCCTGTGAAGTGTGAAGAGACAGTCAGCAGGATCAGTCAATTGGCAGTATCCAGCACACTGTCCTGCAGTAGGTACTCCTGTGAAGTGCGAAGAGACAATCAGCAGGATCAGTCAATTGGCAGTATCCAGCACACTGCCCTGTAGTAGGTACTCCTGTGAAGTGTGAAGAGACAGTCAGCAGGATCAGTCAATTGGCAGTATCCAGCACACTGCCCTGTAGTAGGTACTCCTGTGAAGTGTGAAGAGACAGTCAGCAGGATCAGTCAATTGGCAGTATCCAGCACACTGCCCTGTAGTAGGTACTCCTGTGGAGTGTGAAGAGACAGTCAGCAGGATCAGTCAATTGGCAGAGCTTCAGTAGGCAGTATCCAGCACACTGCCCTGTAGTAGGTACTCCTGTGAAGTGTGAAGAGACAGTCAGCAGGATCAGTCAATTGGCAGTATCCAGCACACTGCCCTGTAGTAGGTACTCCTGTGAAGTGTGAAGAGACAGTCAGCAGGATCAGTCAATTGGCAGTATCCAGCACACTGCCCTGCAGTAGGTACTCCTGTGAAGTGTCAAGAGACAGTCAGCAGGATCAGTCAATTGGCAGTATCCAGCACACTGCCCTGTAGTAGGTACTCCTGTGAAGTGTGAAGAGACAGTCGGCAGGATCAGTCAATTGGCAGTATCCAGCACACTGCCCTGTAGTAGGTACTCCTGTGAAGTGTGAAGAGACAGTCGGCAGCATCAGTCAATTGGCAGTATCCAGCACACTGCCCTGCAGTAGGTACTCCTGTGAAGTGTGAAGAGACAGTCGGCAGGATCAGTCAATTGGCAGTATCCAGCACACTGCCCTGTAGTAGGTACTCCTGTGAAGTGTGAAGAGACAGTCAGCAGGATCAGTCAATTGGCAGTATCCAGCACACTGCCCTGTAGTAGGTACTCCTGTGAAGTGTGAAGAGACAGTCAGCAGGATCAGTCAATTGGCAGTATCCAGCACACTGCCCTGTAGTAGGTACTCCTGTGAAGTGTGAAGAGACAGTCGGCAGGATCAGTCAATTGGCAGTATCCAGCACACTGCCCTGTAGTAGGTACTCCTGTGAAGTGTGAAGAGACAGTCGGCAGCATCAGTCAATTGGCAGTATCCAGCACACTGCCCTGTAGTAGGTACTCCTGTGAAGTGTGAAGAGACAGTCGGCAGGATCAGTCAATTGGCAGTATCCAGCACACTGCCCTGCAGTAGGTACTCCTGTGAAGTGTGAAGAGACAGTCGGCAGGATCAGTCAATTGGCAGTATCCAGCACACTGCCCTGTAGTAGGTACTCCTGTGAAGTGTGAAGAGACAGTCGGCAGCATCAGTCAATTGGCAGTATCCAGCACACTGCCCTGCAGTAGGTACTCCTGTGAAGTGTGAAGAGACAGTCAGCAGGATCAGTCAATTGGCAGTATCCAGCACACTGCCCTGTAGTAGGTACTCCTGTGAAGTGTGAAGAGACAGTCGGCAGGATCAGTCAATTGGCAGTATCCAGCACACTGCCCTGTAGTAGGTACTCCTGTGAAGTGTGAAGAGACAGTCAGCAGCATCAGTCAATTGGCAGTATCCAGCACACTGCCCTGTAGTAGGTACTCCTGTGAAGTGTGAAGAGACAGTCAGCAGCATCAGTCAATTGGCAGTATCCAGCACACTGCCCTGCAGTAGGTACTCCTGTGAAGTGTGAAGAGACAGTCAGCAGGATCAGTCAATTGGCAGTATCCAGCACACTTCCCTGCCTCCTGTGAAGTGTGAAGAGACAGTCAGCAGGATCAGTCAATTGGCAGTATCCAGCACACTGCCCTGCAGTAGGTACTCCTGTGAAGTGTGAAGAGACAGTCGGCAGGATCAGTCAATTGGCAGTATCCAGCACACTGCCCTGTAGTAGGTACTCCTGTGAAGTGTGAAGAGACAGTCGGCAGGATCAGTCAATTGGCAGTATCCAGCACACTGCCCTGTAGTAGGTACTCCTGTGAAGTGTGAAGAGACAGTCAGCAGGATCAGTCAATTGGCAGTATCCAGCACACTGCCCTGTAGTAGGTATCCAGCACACTGCCCTGTAGTAGGTACTCCTGTGAAGTGTGAAGAGACAGTCGGCAGGATCAGTCAATTGGCAGTATCCAGCACACTGCCCTGCAGTAGGTACTCCTGTGAAGTGTGAAGAGACAGTCAGCAGGATCAGTCAATTGGCAGTATCCAGCACACTGCCCTGCAGTAGGTACTCCTGTGAAGTGTGAAGAGACAGTCAGCAGGATCAGTCAATTGGCAGTATCCAGCACACTGCCCTGCAGTAGGTACTCCTGTGAAGTGTGAAGAGACAGTCGGCAGGATCAGTCAATTGGCAGTATCCAGCACACTGCCCTGTAGTAGGTACTCCTGTGAAGTGTGAAGAGACAGTCGGCAGGATCAGTCAATTGGCAGTATCCAGCACACTGCCCTGTAGTAGGTACTCCTGTGAAGTGTGAAGAGACAGTCAGCAGGATCAGTCAATTGGCAGTATCCAGCACACTGCCCTGTAGTAGGTATCCAGCACACTGCCCTGTAGTAGGTACTCCTGTGAAGTGTGAAGAGACAGTCGGCAGGATCAGTCAATTGGCAGTATCCAGCACACTGCCCTGTAGTAGGTACTCCTGTGAAGTGTGAAGAGACAGTCAGCAGGATCAGTCAATTGGCAGTATCCAGCACACTGCCCTGCAGTAGGTACTCCTGTGAAGTGTGAAGAGACAGTCGGCAGGATCAGTCAATTGGCAGTATCCAGCACACTGCCCTGCAGTAGGTACTCCTGTGAAGTGTGAAGAGACAGTCAGCAGCATCAGTCAATTGGCAGTATCCAGCACACTGCCCTGTAGTAGGTACTCCTGTGAAGTGTGAAGAGACAGTCAGCAGCATCAGTCAATTGGCAGTATCCAGCACACTGCCCTGTAGTAGGTACTCCTGTGAAGTGTGAAGAGACAGTCAGCAGGATCAGTCAATTGGCAGTATCCAGCACACTGCCCTGTAGTAGGTATCCAGCACACTGCCCTGTAGTAGGTACTCCTGTGAAGTGTCAAGAGACAGTCAGCAGGATCAGTCAATTGGCAGTATCCAGCACACTGCCCTGTAGTAGGTACTCCTGTGAAGTGTGAAGAGACAGTCAGCAGGATCAGTCAATTGGCAGTATCCAGCACACTGCCCTGTAGTAGGTACTCCTGTGAAGTGTGAAGAGACAGTCAGCAGGATCAGTCAATTGGCAGTATCCAGCACACTGCCCTGTAGTAGGTACTCCTGTGAAGTGTGAAGAGACAGTCAGCAGGATCAGTCAATTGGCAGTATCCAGCACACTGCCCTGTAGTAGGTACTCCTGTGAGGTGTGAAGAGACAGTCAGCAGGATCAGTCAATTGGCAGTATCCAGCACACTGCCCTGTAGTAGGTACTCCTGTGAAGTGTGAAGAGACAGTCAGCAGGATCAGTCAATTGGCAGTATCCAGCACACTGCCCTGTAGTAGGTACTCCTGTGAAGTGTGAAGAGACAGTCAGCAGGATCAGTCAATTGGCAGTATCCAGCACACTGCCCTGTAGTAGGTACTCCTGTGAAGTGTGAAGAGACAGTCGGCAGCATCAGTCAATTGGCAGTATCCAGCACACTGCCCTGCAGTAGGTACTCCTGTGAAGTGTAAAGAGACAGTCGGCAGGATCAGTCAATTGGCAGTATCCAGCACACTGCCCTGTAGTAGGTACTCCTGTGAAGTGTCAAGAGACAGTCAGCAGCATCAGTCAATTGGCAGTATCCAGCACACTGCCCTGTAGTAGGTACTCCTGTGAAGTGTGAAGAGACAGTCAGCAGGATCAGTCAATTGGCAGTATCCAGCACACTGCCCTGTAGTAGGTACTCCTGTGAAGTGTGAAGAGACAGTCGGCAGGATCAGTCAATTGGCAGTATCCAGCACACTGCCCTGTAGTAGGTACTCCTGTGAGGTGTGAAGAGACAGTCAGCAGGATCAGTCAATTGGCAGTATCCAGCACACTGCCCTGTAGTAGGTACTCCTGTGAAGTGTGAAGAGACAGTCAGCAGGATCAGTCAATTGGCAGTATCCAGCACACTGCCCTGTAGTAGGTACTCCTGTGAAGTGTGAATAGACAGTCAGCAGGATCAGTCAATTGGCAGTATCCAGCACACTGCCCTGTAGTAGGTACTCCTGTGAAGTGTGAAGAGACAGTCGGCAGGATCAGTCAATTGGCAGTATCCAGCACACTGCCCTGTAGTAGGTACTCCTGTGAAGTGTGAAGAGACAGTCAGCAGCATCAGTCAATTGGCAGTATCCAGCACACTGCCCTGTAGTAGGTACTCCTGTGAAGTGTGAAGAGACAGTCAGCAGCATCAGTCAATTGGCAGTATCCAGCACACTGCCCTGTAGTAGGTACTCCTGTGAAGTGTGAAGAGACAGTCAGCAGGATCAGTCAATTGGCAGTATCCAGCACACTGCCCTGTAGTAGGTACTCCTGTGAAGTGTGAAGAGACAGTCAGCAGCATCAGGCAATTGGCAGTATCCAGCACACTGCCCTGCAGTAGGTACTCCTGTGAAGTGTGAAGAGACAGTCAGCAGGATCAGTCAATTGGCAGTATCCAGCACACTGCCCTGCAGTAGGTACTCCTGTGAAGTGTGAAGAGACAGTCAGCAGGATCAGTCAATTGGCAGTATCCAGCACACTGCCCTGTAGTAGGTACTCCTGTGAAGTGTGAAGAGACAGTCAGCAGGATCAGTCAATTGGCAGTATCCAGCACACTGCCCTGTAGTAGGTACTCCTGTGAAGTGTGAAGAGACAGTCAGCAGGATCAGTCAATTGGCAGTATCCAGCACACTGCCCTGTAGTAGGTACTCCTGTGAAGTGTGAAGAGACAGTCGGCAGGATCAGTCAATTGGCAGTATCCAGCACACTGCCCTGTAGTAGGTACTCCTGTGAAGTGTGAAGAGACAGTCAGCAGCATCAGTCAATTGGCAGAGCTTCAGTAGGCAGTATCCAGCACACTGCCCTGTAGTAGGTACTCCTGTGAAGTGTCAAGAGACAGTCAGCAGGATCAGTCAATTGGCAGAGCTTCAGTAGGTCTGCATCTCGCAACCATTAAGCATTTTTATCATGCAACTGAGAGACCGTTTCCTATTCAGCACGTGTTACACATATTTTATCAATAAATGCATGCGTTTATGGATCGTAATGCTGAAGCCAATGGGAAAAACACCGGAAGTTGTATTGGACTCTACAGGATCCAAGAACACTTTTGTTATTGGATCATACCAGAATTGGTCACTAACTATTGTATTATTGGATCGCGCGAACAGTTGCATGATAAAATATTTAATGGACTCGCGCCTGAAATATTTCTTATTGAACTCGCCTTCGGCTCGTCCAATAATATTTTTCTTCTTCTCAGGCGCTCGTCCATTCAATTATAATATTGACAAGCATGAACTCAGGCACGTAGCCAGGATTTCGTCCCGGGGGGGGGGGGGGGGGCACCTCGAAAGGGCCCCTTCCCGAGCGGTGAATGGGCCCCCTTCCCAAGCGTTGAAAGGGCCAAACAAAACGGATGAAAAGGCACGTTACAAGGATGGAAAATGCAGTATGACAGGTATGGCATGGACCATACCAACTTCTAGGAGCTGGAGTTAGCAAACTGCCATATCGAGTTTGGAACCAGCGACACCAATTTGGAATCAGCTATATCAACTTGAAATATTTTTAAGATCAAGAACTGGAACTCTTAAACAAATTGCGCCACGGAGCGGCGCGGAAAATTTGAGTCTTATGTTCCTGGATATGCTTTCTCATCAATGCGTCGCATTGCATATGGTGCGGACCTCTAAACATGGTATATTGTGCGTTTAAAAGTGTGGTAAAAAGTGCTAAAGTGAACTATTTTGCCCAATTATATAGGAAAGTAGCAACATAACACATAAATGCGCCGAGAAACGAGCCGTTTTTTTCTTCTAACCCGCATATAATTGAATTTGTAGTTAAATTGCGCCGCGGAGCGGCGCAAAAATTCTGAGTTGTATTCCCTGGACAGCTGCATTCTTACTGTTGAAAGGCCCAGGGTCCCTTCAGATCGCCTAGGGGTCCGTCCGACCTTTTCAACGCCCTTCCGACCTGTTCAGGGACTCATCTGGGATCCGCGAAGCGAAAAAACATGATGTGGAGTGGGTGATATATATATATATATATATATATATATATATATATATATATATATATATATATATATATATATATATATATATATATAAATATATATATATATATATATATATATATATATATATATATATATATATATATATATATATATATATATATATATATATATATATATATATATATATATATATATATATATATATATATATATATATATATATATATATATATATATATATATATATATATATATATATATAAATACAAAGAGGGCTTACTGTACAAGACAAAATTCGGAGCTTTCGGGTATATTTTAACACCCTGACGAAGTGTGTTACAATATACTTGAACGCTCCGCTTTTAATATTTTTATCGTGGAGGAAGTCCTCTTTGTATTTAATCTTCATCTGGGATCTCGACGTGCTTTTGGCCCTTCCGACCTGACCAGGGACTCCTTTGACCTTCCAAGAAGCCCCCTTTATGTGTTAAGGGGCCCATTCGGCCTGTGCAGAGGTCTTTACGACCTGGTCAGGAACTGCACTGGCTGCTTTGTCACCCTGCCGACATGCTCAGGGGGTCCTCCGACCTGCCCAGGGGCCCCTCCAGTCTGGCTAGGAACTCATCCGGCATGTTCACGGGCCCTTCCGACCGGCCCAGGGACCCTTTCGGTCTAGCCAGTGGCCCTCTGATTTGCCCAGGAGCCCCTCCGATCTGCCCAGCGATTATTCTGGTCGGACTGCGCTGGCTGCTTTGTCACCCTACCGACATGCTCAAGGGGCCCTCCGGCCTGCCCTGGGGCCCCTTCGTGCTGGCTAGGGGCCAATTCGGCATGTTCAGGGGCCCTACTTACCCACCCAGGAGTCATTTTGGTCTGGTCAGGGGCCCCTCCGATCTGCATAGGGGCCTTTTTAACTTTCCAGGGGTCCTCCAACCTTCTAAGGGGCCCTTCCGACCTGGCAAGGGACTTCGCTGGCTGCATTGTCGCCTTGCGACATGCTCCGAAGGCCCTCCGACCTGCCCTGGGGCCCCTCCGTGCTGACTAGGGGCCCATTCGGTACGTTCAGGGGCCCTTCTGCCCCACCTAGGGGCCCTTTCGATCTGATCAGGGGCCCCTCTGACCTGCACAGGGGCCCTTTTAACTGCCTAGGGGCCCTCTGGTCTGTCCAGGGGCCCTCCAACCTGCTCAGGGGCCCTTATGGTCTGGGAAGGGACTGCGCTGGCCGCTTTGTCGCCCTGCCGACATGCTCAGGGGCCTCTTGACCTGCCCAGGGGCCCCTCTGTGCTGGCTAGGGGCCATTCGACGTGTTCAGGGGGCCCTCTGACCCGCTCAGGGGCCGTTTCGGTCTGGCCAGGGGCCCCTCTGACATGCACAGGGCTCTTTTGAACGTCTAAGGGGCCCCTGGTCTTTCAGAGAGGGCGCCGGTGGCCCAAAGGGCCTCTGAAGTGCTCTAAACTTTCTAAAGACCACGCTTCGCGTGGTAAAGAGCCCTTGATATTGCGCTTCGCCCAGTCTCGTTGACCCTTTTCGACGCGCGCAGCGCGCCGAAAAAAAAAACTCCTGGCCTACGGGGGGGGGGGGGTTGCCCCCCTCTTGACTACGTGCCTGCATGAACTTAGTTCGGCAACACGACGAATTCGCCGTCATCACCCCGAATTCGTCGGTTGTCCATGGTATCACCGAATATTCGCTCAGTTTGCGTTCGGCAACACGACGAATCAGCAAACGAACGAATTCGCCAGCCGAATTCGCTCTGTGGAGCGCGAATTTTCAAACGAGTCGTCGGGAGGGCTAAGTTGCTGTTCCAGAACGCACGAGACAGCAAATTCGTCTGAGAACGGAGAGCGAAATAATCGTGTTGCCGAACGCATCCTTAATAGTAAATATATATTCCCATGATGATGATGACTGGGATTTTTGGGCACACCAACTGCTGAGGTTTTTGGTGTCATATCAATATATATATATTTGCATGCCCATACTTTACCTTACAGTAATCAGGATTTGTTTTGGTTGTTTTATACCTACTCTCATAATTCAGCTCATGATATCCATTGTGACTCAGTCAGCATCAGGTATGGTGTACCTGATGTGTGCCCAATGGACATCCAGTCTGGCCTTGAATGCATTCAGCAAATGAGCACAAATGGAGCTCATACCTTTGTTTATTGGAGTTTTAGAGCAGTGAGCACACTGACTACTTAGGTTCTGCATGTCTGTGCATTAGGGTTCCCTGTACTCTTTGTCCTTCCTCCCCCTATAAAAAGGCAGCATGGAACCCAACCAGGTAAGACAATCAGGTAAGATATGACATTTTGAGCCTGTCGCATCACGGCCACAGCCATCTCTAAGTCATGCTTGTAACACCTAGATCTAGTGTATTATAATGACCACATTGTCTGTATAAAATATAAACACATGCAAATAAGAATGTCATGTGATTATTGTTAGCACTAATAATGCTTTATTTCTACACAACTCAATCATAACATACCAACCTGGTTGGGCACAATCTTGTTTTGCATTGCTGCCTGCAACTTCTCCTGAGCTGATATAGCAGCACACATGATTCCACCTTTATAAACCTGCAATAATTACAACAAAAACATAACATTCAAAATATTTTGGTACATGTTTGAGATTAAAATAAAATGTCATAAGTATTTCAAAGCAACAATTAAGCGACTTAACATCTACCAATAAAACACTTGTGATTTATGCAAAGGCAAACAAGGGACCTCAAGAACACCATTACCTGGGGAGGTGCATTACTGAACTAATACCGAATTGTCTAGTCTTTTCTTTTGGCATTGATGATTTGGGCATTCGGGCTAAGGTATTATAGAGTTCAGTGGGCCGACACCGTTTTGAAATTGATCACTAGTGGCTTTTACTAAATAAATTTGTTGTGTGCAAAAGCGTTAAAAAACAAGGATTCAATTAAAATACAAATTTACTATAAATTCTTTATTTATTTCAAACAATTACCTGCCTATTCTATATTCATCAGAAGTAGGTATGAACTGAAAGAAATGCTCGAAGCTCCGCAATACAAAAACAACAACATGCCGGCAGAAGAAATTCTTGAATGTAATAGATGCGCTGCTTTAAGAGCTTTATCACGATTACAAATAAATACATTTGAAATTATAATTTGTTCAATGTTTCTACGTTCTCATCAATGCATGTTTACATTTGTAATATAATTAATTATTTTAAACCCTACTTCAATGCCTCGTATAGCAAAATCGGATGATATAGGTCTAAAATTATCCACGAAAATTATTTTTGGAACAGCTGAATTTTCTTCTCGATGGTGTCGCTCCTGACGTTTTCGGCGCTCGCTAGTCGGTAGCTGTGTGCTTGCGAGCGTATTATTTTGCAAATTTGTCAGCTCCTGGTCTAACTATGTCTTCACAGGCAGCCGTGAAAGTATCTCCGTTGATCAAGGTAACAGTTTGTATTCGTGCAATTATGTTATAGTCGTCCTTGGCTGTTTTCTTACTGCGCTGGTTCTGCCGCAACTTTCATGCCCCGCAGTTGGACATGGGCTACATTCTGAAAACAGAACAAGTAGGGTAAACTGCTGTAACCCCAGACCCATCCTAACCTTGGACTTTTCATGCTATCAGAATGTAAACAATACTGACACTCAAAAGCACTGTGTCAGCTTTGTCTGCACTGTGTCAGTTTTGTCTAGGGGCTGTTCCAGTGGACTCAACTGGATTAGGTTGATGCTTCATTTTCTCCACTGGTCGTTCCTGTGCCTCAACTAAAATCGGTCGAGCCTCCACCAACCTCAACTGGTTGAGCAAAACCTCCACCGTTCTGCGAGCGGTAGAGGTTTGTGGAGGAAAGTTGGTAACTGGGGCTGGCGTCACTGTCGCAGCCGGGCAGTAAAATCAAGGTTCAAGTTACTATCACCATTGTTGGTCTGGAGTCATAGGGAAGCTTTATGATGTTACCAGATTCTGGCTACAAGTGAATCTTAGGCCGACACGATCAGACTTAATGGCTACGAGTGAATCTTAGGCTGACACGATCAGACTTAATGGCTATGAGCGAATCTTAGACAGACACAATCAGACTTAATTGCTACAGGCGAATCTTAGGCCAACCCAATCAGACTTAATGGCTACGAGTGGTAGGTTTTGTCCCGATCAGAATTAATGGCTACAAGCTGTAGGCTGACCCGATCAGACTGAATGGCAGGGTTATGTTAGGTAAAATTAAGTTAGTTTCATTCATTCCGATCGGTTTGGCCTACCGCTCATAGCTATTAAATCGGGGCGGCATAAGATTCACTTGTAGTGAATCTTACTTGTAAAAAAATGCTGCCCCGATTCACTTGTAAATCGGGGCGGCATAAGATCTGGTGACGTCATAAAGCTTCTATGACTCCAGACCAACAACAGTGATAGTAACATTGAACCTTGATTTTATTGCCTGGCTGTGACAGTGATGCCAGCCCCACCATTACAGGAAAGTTAATGTTAAGTGACAACAGTTCTGGTGCATTGTCACACATTAGTGGTACACTGCAGTTGGGTAAACTACAGGGAGGCAATCAAAAAGTTAATTGATCAAAAAGTTGATTGAAGTGGGTGGAGCGATGCCCTTATAAGGGCATGCTTGCAGATCTTCAGTAAAACATCAATATTTAAATAATCAAGCGATGAAATAAACCCAGAGCCACAGAATCAGCAAGTAAAAATATGAAACTATGCACATTATATGAAAGCTACCTTTAAAAAAATAATGAACGTGCATTCAATGATCTACTGCAATCAACAAATTGATTACAGGCATCTGAAAATTACGGTGGCAATCACTTTTTGATTGTGCAAACAGCTGGCTAATCAATATATTGATTGTTAACATTATACTGGAAATGTTATAATGTAAAAGGGACTGTCCCACCTTCCCAAAAGTTGTCAAATGTATGCCGCTTGTGGTGAAAAATATGAAGTAATTGCTGCCAAACATGATTATGACATTTGTTTCTTGCAAACAGTGCTCAATTTGATAAAAAAAAGTTAAGCTTTAATATTTGGGTTGATATCATATTGAGCTCTAGAGAGCTGCACAGAAATCCTTTATGCTGCCAAAGTATGGCACAATTATTTTGAGACAATTCTGGCGCTATGAATTTAAAACAAACCAATTACCAAACCATTGAAACGTAGCAAATATCTCCAAGGTTTACCTTAAAACAAGTCAACTACCATCACTATTTGGTAAAGAGAGACAACGTTATCGGCTTTAGACCCGTATTCAAATACATGTAGGGTTTATTCGTTACAATTGTCCAGACCAAGCTTGAATTTCTTTTTTATTAGACATATGTGGTTGTTTGAACTGCTACCCTACTAGATTTCAATGCAAGTCCAACAACATGGCTATCTCAACTCAAATATAATGTTAAGGTGGGACAGTCCCTTTAATGTTAATGTTAAATGGAAAGGAAAACTGAAATCAAATAATATTAATAATTAATCAAAATGGAATCATCTGATAAATAATTAATTCACTTATTCACTTTAATGCAGGCATACCAAATGACCTCAATTTTATGAATTTAGAAAATACTTTTTATTTGTATTCAGAAAGACAGACAGTCGGTGGATACTGGAACAACACTTTCAGTAGATAAATTATTTTTATTTCTTTTCCAACAAAAATCTGATTTACATGGTTTTCTTTCAATGTACATGACACATTTCAATGTGGTGATGTACCAAAATCAATACATATATTGATTGCATGTCCATATTAGGTCATCACTTCAATAAACTTTTTGATCACCTCCCCGTAGTTTGCCCAACTGAATGTCCACGTTGTTTACATTGGAAATCTCCACTGTCTGTTCCTGTGCTCAACTCCACAGCGCCTCAACCGGCAGGATGAAAACCTACCCGGTTGAGGGTGCTGGAACAGCTCCATAGCATGAAAAAGTCTGAGGTTAGGAATTAGGATGTGACAAGATTGGACTTTTACCCTAATTTGGATTAGTATGATATTGGTATTTAGTTTTAGATGCCTGTGGCACAATATGCTTAGTCATTACTTGGTACTTGGTAAGCATCATTGTCATTTTCAAGAGAAAATTTCACATTTATTCCATATTACTCTATGGACTTTTTTAAATGAAGCACTGCATGACCACATCTACCCTAAATGTATTATAGGGGTGTAAACAAAAACAAATAGGCCTGCAAATGTGAATGATCCAGATGCTAAAACTGCTCACATGAGGCAAAAATGAATTTTACAGCCATGATCAACACAACCAACTACTTCATGAGAGTAGTACTCCTGAGATCAAGCATTTATCCAAATCCCTGACATACAGGTGTTAAATCAACACATTGTATGGTCAGTCTGCTGGAATGCCCCACCCTCTTCAGATACCCCATCTCCCCCTGTATGCAGGCCAGCAGTACCCTCCTCTGACCCCCCACCCTACCCACATAGGTGGGCTAATGGTGCCTTCTTCTGTCAACACCCCAGTCCCCACCTTCCTCTGTAGGTGGGCTAGTGGTTGGCATGTGGTACCCTTGTCTGGCATTTTTGGTATATATCTGTGAATAGGTTAGTAGTCCCCTTCGTTAGTGTGGTACCCTTCCCTGATATCCTACATTCCCATGCAGGCAGGTAAATGGTACTTCTTCCAGTGACACCCCACTTCCCTCAGTAGGTGGGCATTGGGATGGTAATTGGGATGTAGTACCCTCCTCTGGTACCCTATCTCCCTCTGTGGGAGGGCCAGTTGTCAGTTTGGTTCCATTCTATGACATGGTTGACACCCATCTCCCTCTGTATGCTGGCCAGTGGTGGTTGGTGTATGAGGCAGGTGGCCAGTGTCTAGCGCCCTCCTCTGGCTCCCTGTCCCCCTCAGGCAGACAGCAGACAGACTATGGCCCCATCTCCCTCCCTCCATAGGTTGGGCAGTGTTTGGCATGTGTTACCCACCTCTGACACCCATCTCCCGCCTTAGGCATGCTGGTGATGGGGTGTGTTACCCACCTCTGACACCCTGTCTGACACTTTTGAGACCCTGTCTGACACTTTTGACACCCTGTCTGACACTTTTGACACCCTGTCTGACACTTTTGACACCCTGTCTGACACTTTTAACACCCTGTCTTGACACTTTTGACACCCTGTCTGACACTTTTAACACCCTGTCTTGACACTTTTGACACCCTGTTTGACACCCTGCCTGACACTTTTGACACCCTGCCTGACACTTTTGACACCCTGCCTGACACTTTTGACACCCTGTCTGACACTTTTGACACCCTGTCCGACACTTTTGACGCCCTGTCCGACACTTGACACCCTGTCTGACACTTTTGGCACCCTGTCTGATACTTTTGACACCATGTCTGACAGTTTTGACACCATGTCTGACAGTTTTGACACCCTGTCTGACAGTTTTGACACCCTGTCTGACACTTTTGATACCCTGTCTGACACTTTTGACACCCTGTCTGACACTTTTGACACCCTGTTTGACACCCTGCCTGACACTTTTGACACCCTGTCTGACACTTTTGACACCCTGTCTGACACTTTTGACGCCCTGTCTGACACTTTTGACGCCCTGTCCGACACTTTTGACACCCTGTCTGACACTTTTGGCACCCTGTCTGATACTTTTGACACCATGTCTAACACTTTTACACCCTGTCTGACACTTTTGACACCCTGTCCGACACTTTTAACACCCTGTCTTGACACTTTTGACACCCTGTTTGACACCGTCTCCCTCTGTAGGCAGGCTGTCGGCACCCTCTGACACCCTGACCCCTTCTGTAGGCAGGCCTGCAGTTCCCTCCTCTGACACCCTTTCTGACACTTTCTGACACTTCTGACACCCTGTCTGTTTCTGAACTCTGAACACCTCACTTCTCTCTGCAGGCAGGCTGGTGGCCTGTGTGCGGTACACTCCCCCGACTCCCTGTCTCCCCTCCAGGCAGGTGGGTGGGAGGTATGTGGTAACCTCCTCTGACACATTGTCTGCCCCTGCAGGCTGGCCGGTGGTCGGCGCTGCTGGTCGGCGTTCTGTACGGCTCGAAGCACTTCAACACGCTGTCGGTCCGCGAGGTGGAGCTCCGGGAGATCGAGGCCAAGCAGAAGGTCATCCGCGACGCCCAGCTGGCCAAGGAGCGCAAGGCGGTCGACCGGGGTACGTGTCCGCTGCGCCTCTGTGGCAGGATGGTGCGATGCGGGCCGAGAGGGAGACTAGGGTCACTAACAGTGTGGGGTGTGGTGTCCAGAGCGGCTGTCATGGTCCGGAGTCTTCACACTAGAGAAAGGGAACAGGGAGTGGTTTGTTGATCCAGGTGTTCCTGTTAAATTCCCCTTTGTTTTTGAAAAGGGAATATTGGTATTGCTCCAGGTTATTTACTGCCATGCTTATCCATTTGCATCAATTTTGGCATAGTTTGTTTCATTTTACGGCTCGTTGAATTTAGATGATGTAAAGCCGTGATTGTTAAACTGTTCGCGGTCTCGACGCGGGTATAGACAAAGTTCAGATCAACCTTTTAGCTCAATGTTGATGCATGCTAGATGAGAAAATGCAGGTATGAGAACGCTAGTATAAACAGGTATCCGCTTTTACAGAACGTTACAGACGTTCTATTTTTGTCTTCAACATACCCATCACTTGCCTCGTGAAGCTGATAATCGTGACTGTATTCAACTGTGTTATTTGTCATTTGAGGTTATAGTAAACCCTCAGGGATTTCTCTCGCGTGTCGGCGCTTGATAGCCTCAACGCGCTGAAGCGCCCTGCGCCCCCCCCCCCAAACAAAAAAAAAACTCGTGTCATTAACATGTTTTATTTCTGTCAACCTCACGACGTGTATTTTTCTCTATTTTCAGAGCAAATGCTGTACATGGCGAAGGAGACCGGCACGCCCATCCCCGCCGACTTCGACAAAATGTACCCTGTGTCCAGTTAAAGTTGTCACCCCCTGCAATATACTGTCCCGTGTGCCTGAACGTAGCTGTATTACATCGCCGGTAAATATAAGTCGAAACGTGTACCGACAGTGTCTGTATATGACAGAAGATGACAGGTCCTGGGCATGCAGTTTGTACGGGGTGTCTAAACTTACTGTGTTCCAAGGCGGCAGAAGGAATCCAAAGAAGCAATGGGTCTACACCATCTGTCACTCTTATCCCCACCAGCCAGTAACTTTGTGTTTGGACTTTCACGACGATACGACTTACCGTCGCGAGTGTCTCATGCAGACTATGGCGGGGGAACCGCATGACCTCGCCAGTAGCCAGACTCGAACCTGGAGCCCACGGATTCCGAGCCCAACGCTCTACCAACAGAGCCACCCGGAACCCACCAGCCCGCAGATAATATGAAAACCACGCTAAACGCGTC